>JADRCD010208883.1:12459-24190 GCA_019843815.1 Montemys delectorum
CAGTGAGCTGCAAGGTTGGGCTAAGCCACAGAGGCTCAGGACTGTGGAGGTGCATGACTGTACAGATTAGGCATAGACTTTATTGGTGAGAGCAGGACCCTTAGATGGACTGACTGACAGACAGTAATTCAAGTGAGCTGCACTAGCACTGGAGATTGAGCGAAGCTAAGGTCTGAGCATGGGACAATGGAAGTTCTTTGCCTGTCAGTTCCTTGACATACATACCAGGTGGTCAGATGACAGGTCAATGGGCCTGTCACCCTCCCAGGGTTATGTGTCCTCCTTTTTGTGGGTCCCAGAGGGTTCTGTATCCTTTGTTGGTCTGGTGTGTCTGATAAGTTCTTCG
Organism: Montemys delectorum; assembly: GCA_019843815.1. NCBI lineage: Eukaryota > Metazoa > Chordata > Mammalia > Rodentia > Muridae > Montemys > Montemys delectorum. The sequence continues at coordinate 12,806 of JADRCD010208883.1, forward strand.
GACTGTTTTGTTTTAAAGCTAGCTTTTACAATGCCCATATGTTCATATGTTCCCAATCAACTGAGATTTTTTTTTTTGTACTCTTAAATAATTTATCAGACTAGGCCTCATTGTCAGTGCTGCTCTGATGATGATGTCATCAGGCACAAACAAAATGCAGATTCACTCTGCCTCTGAACTGCCGTCTAAACAGAGAAAAACCCTATTTTGTAAAAGGGAGTCTCCCAAGCAAGGCACAGGCTGAAAGCAAGACGGACTTCGACTTGTGGCCAGGGCTCACCTTACCCCCACTTTGCCGGTTCAACAAGACATAGAAGGCAGCCGAACAGCTTTGCTGATTTGAGCACCTTTAGAAAAGATGTGGCTGTAGACATTTTTAGTGACTATCAGTATAAAACTGATTGTTTAAAAAAAAAAACTCTTCGATAAAAGGGTCATGATTGTGTGATTCTTGTAAAGGCTCTTTCTGCAAACCGCGCCTTTACTTTATTCTCTGTAATAAGTGTGTGCACGGCATTCCTTTTATCAGCTCCTTCCGGCTCTCATAGCTGGCCTATCCTGAAAGTTCTTTAAAATGATGATCAAGGATTGACTATATTAATTCCCCTGGAAAACACATTGACATATTAAAAGTGCAGGCCTTGAAGATCACAGGAGACATAGCATGCTACAGACTCCATAGCAACAGCAAATGGACAGAAACCCCTGATGGCCTCTTAGGACGAGGTCCTTATTTTCGTGTTCAGGGTTGTCTCTAACCACCTCCATCGTCACCAGACCTAAGCCCCTACTTTTGCTGAAGCATTAACATCAAAGCAAGCTGTCTGACAGGGTTATTGCCTTTAACAACTTTCTCAATTAAACCTAAAGGGTTTTTTTTAATCTGTCTCAAATTAAAAATTTCTGTCCTCACCCAAAGCTACCATATGCCCCTCATTTTAGGATCCTCAGGCCACACACCCTATCCTATTGTTCCAAGAACTGCATAGGCTCACACCTGAAATAACTACAAAGGCTCACTCGTCCAGCCAAGCACCAATCTAACGACTAATTGATCGCACGTGCTGTGCACGGGGGAGAAAGTGCGGAGCTGCACAGGGCATTCTAATCACTTCCAGAAAGCGCCTCGCCAGAATTCATGAATCACTGCAAGCATGTGTCAAGGCTGTAATTGGGAGATTATGCCTCTTAATTGTTATTTATTTTAAATATAGACTCCTCGGAAAGAAATGCTTTCTGAGGTTTTGGCCACTCAAAGCACAGATGTCCATCCAGTAACATCGGTGTCCAATCGGAACTCAGGAAAAAAAAAAAAAAAAACCTAAACTTTATCTGTCCCAGCTTGACAAATCCAAATCTCACCTTTAACAAGATGCTGGAGTTACTCCTATGCTCATTCCAGGGCTATGGAGATGCCCTGGAAGCTGGAACACCTGCAACAGGGTCAAATTTCCTTTCCTAGACCGGATGCCTCACATTCATCTGACAATTACAGTTTTATGGAAGTAAAAACCATCTATAATTAACAAATTGGTGTAAGTGATAGAGCAAATACTGTAGTTCTTTCCCACAAAATAAATGTCATATGTTGCAACAAACAAAATATAATGACTGAAAAGTCTCTTCCAGAAGTCTTTTGGGCCCTGAATTATGCTTACTTCTTTTTGTTTGTTTGTTTGGTTGGTTGGTTGGTTGGTTGGTTTGGTTTCGATTTTTTTTGTTTTTGTTTTTCAAGACAGGGTTTCTCTGTATAGCCCTGGCTGTCCTGGAACTCACTCTGTAGACCAGGCTGGCCTCAAACTCAGAAATCTGCCTGCCTCTGCCTCCCAAGTGCTTGGACTAAAGGCGTGCGCCACCACTGCCCGGGCTTGCTTACGTCTTTTGATATGGCTACAAATTATAGCAAAGTTTCCTGGCCCCTTGTCATCTAGGAGGGCCTCCTTGAAAGCCAGTCAGTCTCTTCTTCCCAACAGAGAAAAGGGACGCTTCTGTCTATGCATCTGTCTCCTGGGTCAGCTGTTTTTCTCCCTGCTGGGATAGAGTACCTGACAGAAGGAAGCATCCTGAGGAAGTGTTTATTTTGGCTCACGACTTGAGGGCATCATCCAGCAACCTTGCTAGAGCACCAGGAGAGTGCGGCAGCTGCCCATACTGCATCTGTAGTCGAGACACAGATGTGCGGTGGTGCTCAGTCTAGTTTCTTCCTTTCCCCCTTTTCATTAAGTCCGGAATCACAGCCCATGAGAAAATACCACCCACACTGAGGAAGCGTTGTCTTTCTTCAATCAAACCTCCCCGGAGACACGCACATCTGCGGGTCAGAGATGCATCTCTAAAATGATTCTAAATCCAGTCACGTTGACTCTTTCACAAACAGTTTTGATTTCTAATAGAAAAAAATATTTAATTCATTATAATTGTTACTTTTGTGCGCTATCAGGGATCGATCGAATCTAGGGCCTTAGTACACTCCAAACAATCTCTCTGCCACGGTACTGTTGCTCTCCCCACTCCCTAGAAATGGCTATTTTAGACTCAGAGTCGATATGACAGAACCTGGACAGTGTTTACAACCCTGAAGACTGGCTACAGTAGAACAGAAAATTCACTGCTCCTCATCTAGGGCTGTGATGGTTTTTGCTTCGCTGTTTGCTTCTCGGGAAATCTCCAGGAAACCCCAGCATAGAGCCAAGGGCCTGGCCGTGATCTGATGAAGCAAAGGCTTGAAGAGAAAGAGGCAGAGCACTAAAGAAAAGCTTTCAAGTTCTAATGAACTTCAGATACTGGTCACGTGTTTCTCTTTGATCCTCCCCACATCCGTCGCCATGGGAGGCCAGCACCTTTCTTCCTGTATTGCCAGAAACAGCTTTTTTTTTTTTTTCTTCTAACTGTTCTTTCAAAGCTGTCCTCAAAATGACCTACTGAACATCACAGGCCTGTGGTGGTGTGTTCTGATGTATCCTCCCAAGCTAATTTACATTTTCAGTGTTGCTATCTCATGTGAGATCTACTCTTACGTTCCAAACTCAGTCCCTACGAATCCTGAATCATTTCTCTACAGCTGGAAAAACTGATGTGCAAATATGGTTTGCATCATGTGGTTGTTTAACAGTTGGTGTCCCAGCCGTGCTGTGCCAGTGGAAGATTTGAAAAGGTAACAACATCGGTGTTCAGTTTGTTTTTTTTTTGTGAAGATATAGAATGCACAAGTGAAGGTAAAATAGGCTTGTGTGTGTGACTTCTAGTAGCATTTTACAACAAGAATAACCATAAAAAATAGCCAATTCCATCACCAATCAGGCTTCATCAAGAGCTGTACAGTATTCATGCGATGGTGGAACTAACAAATTTGATAGGTAGTGAATTGGACAACATTTTTAATTTCTCAAAAATCCTTTAACCTCCACTTCTCTGCCCACATTCTCTGTAAATCAAGCTAGAAAATAAATCAGGAAGATACCCAGCAAGGCCCACTATATTATTTATATATAATACAAATATTGTTCACATGTGTGTCCACAGATGCACATTTGTGACATGCCAAGGCACTTTAAGGATATATTTTGTTTATTTTTCTTATACCCCCCAAACTACATTTAGAATGGCCATGTCTGCTCCCCTCTAGCAGTATGCACATGTAAAAATTTACAGTAGCACACCTCAGTTGCCAGTGCATGTGGAACATTCCTAGACCATTTTGACTCCATCACTGGAATGAAAGCATGTTTTTTACTGTTCAGAGGATGTTTCTGGGAGCCTGAGCTAGGGTGGCAGCAGTGTAGGTACCATGAGCTTAAAAGCTCAGTTGTTATGGTTACCGCATTCCTGCAACAGGGAAGTCAGGCATCATGACTGTTCTAAAGGCCAAGGGTTTCTATTATGTCAGTGGCAACGCCCTGTGTTTGGAATCTGTCAAGGAGTATACAAAATAGATACCAAGAACTATCAAAATTGCATACTCATACCAGCTCAGCCTCCGTAGCACCAGCAGAAATAATTCTTGGGTGTTTCTGGAAATCTGTATGTGACGTTTCTAAGATCTCCTTGATTGGAAGAGGGGAGGTGACTGAATGGTATGTCTGAAGATATATTACCCAGATTCAAATTTGGTCCCTTCCATTTTGAAACTATATCATAGTTAAAGCATCACCTACTCTACACACAAAATTTATTGAACTAATATTTAGGCCTCTGAGGACACAGAGATGAAGAAAATCCCTATATTTGATCATTTTATTGAAACACTAAGATTAGGCTATGCTTCTAGCTGAATTTAGAAAGGTCAATTTTAAAAATAAAGAAGAAAAAGAAGAAAGACTTGTTTATTATTTTTATGTGTATGTGTTTCATAGATTTATATATAATACATGTATGCAGAAGCCTGAAGAGGCCAGAAGAGGGTGTTGGATCCCCTGAAATTACAGTTACAGAGAGGCATAAGCTGTAATGTGTATGCTAAGAACTGATTAATAGGCCCTCAGAAAGAACAGCAAGTGCTCTTAACTGTCAACTCACTTCTCCAGCCCCAAACAAGGTTTAGCTGCTTTACTTAACTCTCCTAAGACTCTTATAAACTCTTATAATTACAGTTCAAGAGTTTGGAGCGCACGAGGTTAAATTCCTAATGGTGACAAAATTAGTCAGGATTCAATTGTCCCATAATCTCAGAGCCCACTGGGTTCAACCAGTAGAAAGGAGCAGGCTTTTGTGCCTAAAAGAATTCCTTATTACCAGGGCCATCAAGACCACAGGCAAGACACAGGTATCCTGGGTCAGTTAATAGGAAAGTATTCAGGGAACGAATGTGTTTGCAGTTAGCCAGTTCTTACATCAGTGAAGTTGCTCCCAAGAATGAGATGCCCACAGAGATTGGATTAGCTTACCAGTGGAGGTAAGAATCCATAAATTATTAACAACGATCTTTCCTGTAAGAATTCATAAGAAATCTTTTTTGCGTTTCTCAATTGATCTCAACTAATTCCTCTAGCTGTGTCTTAATTGGCCTTTATCTCTTTAAGGAAAGAAATTGGGTAATAATTTTGGTTTCTCATTTGTGGAAGAGGAAAAAGACATTAAGCAGACTCATGTTTCAAGATGGTGTAGAATATCAATAACACAAAAATAGCTGCTCTAGGTTTGGACCTGAGAGGTTCCTCTCAGTCCATGGTTTGTTCACAAAATGAGTGGCTTACTTAATTACTGGCCTGAGTAGGGCCATCTGCTGTGTTCTGAACAAATACTGCCAACAAATAAATTCAGGACCCCATTCCATTGTTGGTTTGTTTGTTTGTTTTTTTACATACAAATATAGAGTTTTTCTCAGAGAGACCATAGAGGCATATCTATCTTCTGAGCATGGTGTAGGAATAATGCCCACATCTTGTTAACCAATATAAAGGTATAACACTTTGCCTATATCTACCAATTTAGTCACTGATCTAGGGCTGCAGAAAAACCTAGTTTCCCTCCACTTACTTGCCTTTGAATCTTCCCAAGATGAGGGCAAGGTTCAGACTAAGGCCCGCATGTGGTTGTTTATGGTTGTGTACCATAGCCTTCCCCATATTCTTTGGTATCTACAATCATGTCTTCCTCAGTATCAGGTATCGACCTGAATCATACAGCCATTCCCTCTTCCTACATGCAAAAGATTAGATATACAAGGGTTCCTTACACCAGGTGGGTCCAGCCACTCATGTATAGTCAACACAGCACCAGCAGATGTCCTGTGTTCTGTTTCTCAGGAGTATCCTTCAATCCTTGTGACTTAGCCTTTTCCCTTGCTCTCTCTTTTTCTTTGTCTTGGCTATAATATTGAACAGATCAGCTGAACCATCACAAACACTTTAGACTACAAAAAATCACTACAAATAATGCCATAGATGGATGGACACAGCAGAAGGAAGCTCAGGCCCAGATGCTCCAACCTCTGCCTCAGAATGTGCGGATGAGACAAAGAAACAAATTTCCATCTTGCCTAAGTAAGCGTTATTCTTCTGTATTCTATTGCCACTGGCTTCACCTAACACAGGGGGGCACATCTTCTTGGCCATGGCCATATGTCTGTGCCCCTTACTCCCAGGGTCTGGAATTTTGGCATATCTTCTGGCATTCCCTTGCTTTGGCATCTTAAACTCCTATTCACTATATGAATTGGCTTTGACTTGTCCGGTGCCTTCAGGTTTGACATTTTAATTTTCCACTTACTTGGGAGTTCCTTCTGTTGCTGAGGCTCATTCATGAATTATAGACATCAAACCTCAGTGACTACTCAGGGGACAAGAGGGACTTTGAGTTCAAGTTTGAAACACTGTCTCTTGGTCTGTACTTCGTATACAAAAAAAAAAAAAAAAATCATCAAAACTACTAGCATGAGGTTTATGAGCCTGCCTTGAATCTCCAAGATGATATTGGGTGACTCAGTGTCTCCATTTGAAAATGGAAACAATAATGATAGCTGGTAATGATACAGATGAGAAATACTGTAATTTTGGGAATTTTCCTTCATAATTAGTTTCACTAACAAGTGAAAACCTAAGACCTAGAGAGAGTGCAATCTTTAAGATCACAAACTTAATGCGTATGGGAGTACACTCACGTACTGGTACCCTGTGATCTCAGTAACACTGCCTTCCTATACATGCTGCCACAGCAACGCTGATGCTGCTCAATCTCTCGAAAATCTTCTTTGAAAGGCTACCTTCTACACTACTCATTCTACACTGACCGTAAACTCTCCATGGTTGTCTAAACAAGATTTGCATAATGATAACCTTCATCCATTCCACCATAAATGGGGAAATATCACAAGGCCCTACCACTAGATGACGGAACTATAGGCAAACAATAGCTACTGAGAGAGAAAGGTCCCATTTTCTCTAGAGACAAGCTCCCTGATACGTTATCAATTACAAGTAGTCAAACCTAAGCACAAAGCTAAATGAACTTAGTAGGAGATACCTGTGTGTATGCACACACAAACATATATAATAATAGTTAAATAACATAAGGTCATGAATTTGAGAGGAAGTGTCAGGAGTCTGGGAGGGGCTGAGAAAGGGAGCAGATGGAAATGATCTGACTATGGTGCCCATGTAAGAAATTCTCAAAAAAATTAAAAAGTCACATTTTAAAAAATACAGCATGTATTTTAATTTCAAAATCTAAAATTAGAGGAAGTCACAATCTACATTTTAAAATATCTTTGATATTCAAAGATACACAGTCTATTGAATTTAAGAAAATACATACTTGAACTATTCATTCAGAGATGCTAACATACTATTATTATTATTTTATTATTATTTATCTTGCTCTCCTAGGAATGGATCCCAGAGCCTCATGCATGATATGAAACTCTACTAGTGAACTGCATACCCAGCCCCTTGATTCTATAAGCATCCTGGAGGAGAGGATACTATTATTAATCCGAATTCTCTGAAGAAGGAAGTTAAGGATCACAGTAGGAAAGTGGCCGTCTCCGGGTGTCATGAACTGCATGTGATGGCCCGTCTGTTTTAAGCTTAGTTAGTCCTATGGTCTCCCACCGTAATACACTGCAGAATTTCCAGAATCTTAGCAGAGACCAGTGGCAGAATTCAAATGCTGACAATCTGACAGTTTTCGAGCTCTCTTGGGAAAGTCAAATGAAGAATAATCTAGAGTTAAAACATGGCATACTTATGTCAGGTAGAAATATATTCATCTTCAGCCTGAATATTTTTAAGAACTAGGGCGTATACCTGAGAATCAAATGTCTGTGTGAGTTAGTATCTGTGGTAGGCAGCAGGTCTTCATTATTTGACTTGAGAAATGAAAGACTGGTTTCACATTGAAAAAACAAAGTCCCTTAATTTTCTTCACTAATCAAAGAAACAAACCAGAATGGATAAAAGCCCTCTCATCCCCAAACGCTGGCATGCACACTGGCTTCTATCATGTCTCCCTACAGTTTCCTTCCTAGGATTAAAGCTTGAGCGTGGAACCTACAGATTTTTCTGAGACTTGGTACATGGAGACGCTGTCCTCCATGATGTAGACCCAGGTGCAGAATCTAATATTCTTCTTAATGTGTTCCCCCTTTTTAATAATAAGGGGAAAGTTATAATCACTTTTTAAATAAGTTTTTCCCCCACTTGGATAAATGGAGTTCATGAGTGGGGATCTCTCTGGTCCAAAGAATAGCATTTAGCCTGTTAATGACTGACCCCCATAGTTTACTAATCACATTCTCATCTTGCTTTGGTGGATTAATATTGGTACTGGGCTCACTTATAAGGACTATTTATTATTATTTTTTCAAATTAACATTTGATTGGCATTCAGTATAACTTCTTCTGGGGACAGGATTTTCATCCACCACTAATTAAACTAAGGAACTCATCTGTTCAAAAGTTGGAAGAATTGGGATTATGCAACTAATATTTTTTTGCCTCAAAATTGCTTTATACTCATGTACAAAGTTTCTATATAATGTGATGAAATAATTATTGTAATTAGCATCTTAATTTGAATTTAGATGTAATTTTTTTTCTTTTTTAGAAATCTAAATTAATTCCCTGGGAAACTGATGAGAATTTTTCAAAGTAGAAATAAATGTCTATAATAAATCAAGAGATAAGGGAACAGGAAGAGATTATTCTGCAATTAAAGTTTACTAAATTAATTCCACTTAAACTCCTCAGAGTTTAATGTGAAAAAAACTAAGAAGTGTGTATCTTTTAAATTAAAAAAAAATACATTGAAAATTTGAAGGCAAAGAAGAAAAAAGAGACACATAATCAATATTTCCCTAAACACAAATCAGAAATAGATGTTAATATTCCTCTCACAGTTTGATATTAAAAATATAAATAAAAGACACCAAACTTGAGTAAATTAAATGGAACTGTGGACAGGTGATTGGAAGTTGCATGTATTTGTTTTACCCAAATGAATGTAAATTTCATTAGTTGATAATTAAAAGGAAATTATATAGACATTACAATTACTGCCAATGGCATAAATTATGAAGGCTGGATAGCAAAACAATTTAGGAACTCGCGTTGCTGTTACTATTGTCAAACTGGTTACCAGAGAAACCTATGATAAGTAATCTACTCTGTGACTATGGAAATGAGGCCTTGATGTGCTGCTAGGCTGTTAAAGCCAATGTCACTCTATAAAACAATAATGTTAAACATTATTAGTTTTTTAATTATGTCAGTTAATTGGAATTGTTCCTGGTAATTGCCTATGATTCATCTCCAGATGAAAAATGCTCAAGGAAGAGTTTAGGCTTTGTCTGTCCCAACGCACCATCTAAAAGAAGGGCTGGGTTTCAGACAACTGGATTTTATGAGTACAATTAGCCCGAACAACAATAGGAGACATGGTCAAATTTATCTGAAACAAAGACCACAGCAGTGGAACCAATATTCAAGGGTCCCTCAGCTAAGAGCCTGCACTTTATAAGCAAGAATGCCCAACAGTCATCTTGACCCCCAACACTGGCTTTCAATCGGATTTTCACCAAAATTCCAAGACAAATAGAGTGGGCATAGATTATTTGACCTTGGACTTCTCTGTGCCTTCTAAGACATGCTCTTTCTTTGGTGTGAGGATACACCTAGCCTTGGCATGTGCTAGGCAAACACTCTATTATCTACCTATGTCCTGATTCTTATTTTTACCTTTAAAAAAAAATCGAGAAAGACCTCACTAAATTGTTCAGGCTGTCTTTACACTGACTCAATGACTAGGCTGGCTTTGAATTTGTTATCCTCCTGCTTCTAAAATACTTAAGAATTTCAGTCTTGTACCACCAGGCCTGGCTAGTTTCTCCCCTTTCATATATATATGAAATATATTCATATATATGTATATGTGTATATATATATACTCAGTGACCAACTTAACAAAGAACAGATCATGTGTTGAACACTGTAAATATACAGCTACAGAAAGACATAGGCAGGGAGGCAGGGAACTTCCCCCTGGAAAGTTTGGACCTTAAAACCAGGAAAGACCAGTGAACCATCTGAATACATTGAGACCATCAACACTCCAAAACCATCCCATAGTTTCCTTCTAAGGCCAGTGTCAACCTCCTCACCCCACCCTGTTCGAAGGCACCATAGAGAGTGTAGAACAAGATGTTAATGCTTAGTTGTAAGGTTTTATCTATGGCTTTATTCCTGGTGTCCAGCTGACTGGATTCATTGACTATGGCTAAAAAAGGAAAACATCCTAATCTGGATTTTGTCCATTGGTGCTAGGTATTAGTCATTCAATATTAAGAGGTGGATTATGAATAAAGATCATGATTTTAAAATAGCAGGGAGAGGAGGGAAGATGGCTTAGCTGTTAACAGTGTTTACTGTTACTTTATGGGACCCAAATTTGGTTCTTAGTACCTGTGTCTAGTTATTCAAAACTGTCTGTAATTCCAGTTCCGGAGACCCAACAACTTCTGACCTCCATAGGTATCCACAAGTCTGTGTATATCTACACATACAGATACAGGCGCATACACATAGAGATAAAACGAGTTTTTAAAGGTTTATTTATTTATTATATGTAAGTACACTGGAGCTGTCTTCAGACACACCAGAAGAGGGCATCAGACCTCATTATAGATGATTGTGAGCCACCATGTGGTTGCTGGGATTTGAACTCAGGACTTCGGAAGAGCAATCAGTGCTCTTAACCGCTGAGCCATCCCTTCAGCCCCACGCTAAAACGGTTTTTAAAATAGGATATTCTTTCAGTGTAAAGAATATAGAGAAACTAGGATATGAGACAAGAAAACTGGCATGTATATGTGAGCAGGCAGCCTAGATAGTCATAGGCAGGAGCTCAATGTATCTGGGGCTCACTCCGCAAGTTCCGGACCTAATTCTTTTTGAAAATATATGTATTTTTCTTGGGGATTGGTATGTCCAATTATCTGTGACAGTCAGAGAACAACTTGTCTGTTCTCTTTCTACCATATAGGTCCTAAGGATCCAACTCAGGTATCAGGTTTAGCTGCCAATGCCTTTGCATGTTGAGCCTTATCAGTCCGGCCCTGATCTTTTGAGAACATGCTTTGCATAGACTACAGGACCAAGAGGTACCAGGATTAAACTGACTCTGTAGATTCTCACATATACACTGGAGAGAAGCTTACAATGGGATCAGTTCTGTCAGCAGGTGACTGGCTGTAGCCAGAGGCTCCCAGGCATCCAATCCAAACCCGAGGAATTGCTCCAGTACATCTTTCTCTACTTTCTGACCTGTTTCTGCCTGATAAGTATGGAGGATGCTTCATTTGTGTTTACTGTACATTTTGTTGGTGACCTGAAAATGATCTATATCTTATTCTTTCCTGGATGTTCATAGCACAGAGTTCATCTCATAATTCTG
>JADRCD010208888.1:0-30995 GCA_019843815.1 Montemys delectorum
GGTCGCCAGCTCTGCACCGCGGAGCAGCCCGTAGCCAGGGCTCGCAGCTTGCTGGGCCCCAAGGACAGGCCATATAGCAAGGCCCCACACCGGCCCGCTGCACCGCGGGGACCGGGGGACATGGGGAGCCAGGGGCCAGGGGAGGAGAAGGGGGTGGAGAGAGGCAGAGACAAGCAGAGACGGAAGCCAAGGAAATTGAGGGAAAAGCCTGCTGCTGCGTGTGAAGAGTTAGTCACAGGCCGGCATGGGGGAGTCTGCAGAGAGGCCTGGGGCCTCCCATCTCTCCAGACTCTTGGGCTGGCTGGGGTGTGAGAGGAGGGCCACAGGAGCACGGTGGGCGGCCCATGGAGGCTGAGGCCAGAGCACAGGAGAGAGAGAGAGAAGGAGAGAGAGGAGTGGGAAGTCCAGGAGGCTGGCTGCCTCTACCCGGAGCTTGTAAACCCAGAAAGAAAAGGCAGTAGGGCTCCCCTCAGGAGGAAGAGGGAGAGAACTTCTCCACAGCCTGGGTCCAGCAAAGAGTCAAGAGACTTTGAGGCCGCCAATCACTAGGGCTCACTCGCAACCCTTAAATAGAAACACATGAGACCCGTCGAATGAGGAGCTGGGGGTGGAGGCAGGGGATGGGAGGAGGGCCCACACTGTTTACTTGAAACCCAAGAAGAAAGTCCCAGCGCCAGTGCTGGCGAGCCTAGCGCCCCTCCCCACGCCAACTTTTCCTCAAGTTCGGCTCCATTCCTGTCCTCCTGGTTCCTCAAGGGCCAGGCAGGCAGCAGCCTTAGGCTTTTCAGAGGAGCCTTCCTGGGTCCCTCTGCCATCTCAACCAACAGAGGCTGCCTGGTTCCCCTTGTCTTTAAGTGCTGGGCAGTTTTAAAAGCCTCAGAGTCAAAGGCCAGAGTGTATCAGAGAGAGGGCCAGTGGGCCTTACTTCCGGGAGCAAGGCAGTCCTTTGTCCTGTTTGGCCCACTGTATCAGTGTGGCATTCATTAAACAAGCACCAGGCTGGCAAATAGATAGGCTGGGTGTTCATTTGAGCTTAAAGGGTCTATGGCTGGGTATGCTGTTAAATCTCTTCAACCATTACTGTGGACACTCCCAAAGACAGTATGCTCTGCTAGCCTTACACAAATCCACAAGCCAGAAAATGACTAATCACCTCTTTCAGGAAGCCTTCCCAGACGCTCCACCCCCCGAGGGAATTCCTAGTACAGTTCTTACAACCATATATGTGTCAGTCAGCCTGTAATTCCCACACTAGTGGCTGAGGCAGGAGAATCAGGACTTCAATGTCAGCCCGGGTTGCCAGTCAAGAAACCTGTCTCAGAACCAAAACAAATGCAACCTCTACCAACATTCGGGAAGGCTGGGGCTTAGCACTACTAGTGTGGAAACGGCCCAGTGTTTCGAGTCTTTTGTCGTGCCTCACCCCTCGGACACAACCCCTCCCTTAGCATGACTAAGTCTGACTCACATGCCAGGCAGGTATGGCTTCAGTCACCCTAGACAGCCCCTTTTCTCTTCCCATTTAACTTGTAAATTAATGAGAGGCTCAGAGAGGAGCTCAGGAGGCGCATGCAGTTCCCACAGCTCATACAGAGACAGCCAAAACGCTCACAGTCTTTTCAGGGGTTCAGGTCCACCTCTCTTCTAATCACAGAATTCCGATCTGTTTCCACACGCACTGTCCTTCTGACACAACGACCCTTTGCTTAGAAGGGTCGCAGGTGGCTTTTAAACCCCCAAACTCTCATGCCCAGCTTTAATGTCTGGGGCCTTGGCATGAGTCACTTTGCATAGCTCATCCTGTCCCACGGTTCAGATACGCAGCCAAAGTGAGATGCACTGTCTAGACCTCTGTGTCCTTGGTGAAGGAGGGTCTGTCAGGGTCTGTGGCCAGAGAATGCTAGGAGAGTCAGAGGAGGCTCTCCGGGGAGGAGAAAGAAATCCATGGGCCTGGTACTTTTTCCCCACATGATGTGGGCTTCACAGCCTTAGCTGGGTCCTTGGGAGACTCAGAAGCTGGGGTGTGCCCATGAGTGCACACAGGCAAGCCCCAGGTAGCCCCTGCAAAGCCAAAAATGTATTTCAGGCAGAAACACAGCCACCAGCTGGGCAGGAGGGCAGCCCAGCCTCAGTACTCACAAGTCGGCAGCTTCTGTACCAGCTAGCAACAGACTGGGCACTGGGCTGGCAGAAGCCCCCCTCCCTCGACTGTGCCCTGGGGGATATAAGTGCCTGTCACTGGAAGTGTAGCACAAACCAAAAGGTTGCCAGATACTGAGGAGACCTCAAGTGTGAAAAAAATGAGTGAGGAGAATACGGAGATTCAAATGGGGGCGTGGGGGCCGGCGGCAGGAGTTCTGTCCCGGGTTGAGAGCTTCCAGGTCCCAGCCGCGCCAACCACACGCAAGTACTCACTGGGGCCTCTTGGGGTCAGTCCACACTCAGCACCCAACTGCAGCTCCGTTCTCACAATAACCTTCCACAGGAGGCTCCACACAGCCTCGTGTTGAATGTGTGTAACCTGTATGTCACCAGGGCACAGTGTCCCAAGTCTGTGACCAAGCACAGCCTAAACTCCCGTAGCACACGTGGCCTACAGGTGCCACTGACCCTTAGTCTGTAGGAAGGGCCCTGCCCCACTTGCATCCCCAGACACCAGGCACACAGGTAGTACCAGCTGAACACTGGGGTTTGGGATTCTTTTTTTTGTGGGGGGGGGGGGGATTCTTACAGACATGTGCTGTCGTCTCTGTTGACTAACTGGGGCATCCATTAGTGGTAAGCAGTGAGTGTGTGACTGATGTACTTCCAGACAGATGCTATGAGTGTGTGTCCGTCTGGGTAAAGCAGGAAGGGCCTTAGCTCCCAAGCAGAGGGACAATAAATGACTGAACAGGAAGGGGGAGAGGCGATGAGAGAAGCCGAGGCCGAGGCAATGAGGAGCAAGCAGCTCTGGGATTGCGGCCAGACGGTGGACAGGGATGTGAGGACAAAGATGAGGTGCCAGTGAGGGGACAGATATCAGCTCATTTTGATCCAAGCCAAGAAAAGTTTGAGGCAAGATTTCAAAGCAGAGGAAAATCTACACACCCATAACTCTCGTCCGCAGTCTGCCTGGAAAGCTGGTTGGAGCCTCTAACGGCAGGGCGAGCCTTCTGGGACTCAGGAAGGTAAAACGAAGAGAACTTTCTGCAGGGTCACACAGCATGGGCAGGCAGGCAGGCTGTCACTCTTCTTGGGAGAGAGCTGCACTAGCTGTGGGGTTCTCTCCCCTCTCTCTCCTTTTCACCTCCAGCGCAAACAGGCTCCCAGCTCTCCCCTCTGGCATCTACCTTTTGGGGTGTTGCAGCGCAGTGGCGGCAGGCACTAAGAGCAGGTATCCAGATGAGAAAAGGCTTGGTGGGCAGTGATATCATCTGTAGCAGCTCTGGATCCCCTCCAAGGCAGGCAAGGCCTGGAAAATTGGAATCTGGAAGCGTCTGCCTGAAGGAGGGGGAGGGAGCCCCTTGTGCTCAGATGAGGTTTTGGCTCTGCTCAGAGGGGTGGGCACTTCTGGAGAGCACTGCCTCTCCTGTGTTAGAATGGGCCTTTGCACAAGAGGCAGACGGATCCTTAAGATCTACTAGAGTCCTTGCCTGGGCTACCCCTGGCTCCACACCTGTATTCCTCCGATTACCATCTGAATAGAAATTTGGGGGTTTTGTTGTCAACTTAAACTTCTAAACTAAGCCTCTGCCAAGTCATTTCCTGGCTCCCACACCCTCAATGACTTAAAAGAATAAGGGGCAAATTTAAGCCCAGTCTTTCTTGTGATTGGTGCTCCCCTGGTTCTCTGGCACTCCTCCACCATTCCACGTAGCATTCATAACTCAGCAAGTGTACTGAGCATCCGTGATGGCCCCTGTGCATTCTTCCTAAGCCTTTTTCCTGTAGGCCTGACCCCCGCCTTACACGCTTTCCCATCTCAATTCTCTCTAAGCATCTCTGGCTCTTAGGAAGCCCCCTTAGCATGCCTGGGATAGCCTAGTCTCTTGTTCTCTCGGGGGCACTTGAGTGGGAACGGCTCTCCAACCAGACCCTGCGCTGCAGACTAGTCACCTCTGATGCTGGTGCCATAGGACATGACCCAGACACAACCGTTACCCGACATTCCTGAACACAAACTCAGCATCAGCGTCAGTGTCAGAGGCTCTGGAGTGCAGTCCTGCCTGGCCCGTGCTCGCTCTGTGACCTTGGGGAAGACACTTACCCTTCCTGAGTTTAGCTTCCTCATCTGTAAACAGGAACAGTACCTTACGGGTCTGGTCCCGTGAATGCACTGAAGTTACAGGGGCTAAAGCCCCGTGTAAAGTACAAGCAGCTGTGTATCGAGCAGAGGCTATGAGAGACTTGGGAGGAACTACAGACTTCGATACCAGAGGCAGCTCGTGGAAAAAGCCACAGCGCCAGGAGGGTGGAGAGGGCTAGAGATACTTCACTGTGATATGCCTCTCCTAGACCCACATCCAGGCAGGCATGGGCCTACCAGCTGCAGAGAGCCAGCTCAGAGCCTCCCAGGCCACTCTGAGTTGGATGCCAGGCTAAGCAGCAACCCCAGGACCCCTATCCATTGGGATCTCTGGTATCAGCCCATCACCTCTGAGCTTCCTGTTTCAGAGAATTCCCCTACATTCCAGAAGGGAAACCAAGGCTGGGAGACTGTGGGCCTTGGACCACGATAGGGTGGGGATTGGGGGGCTGCCTCTGGTTCCAGAGGGTTGGACTCATCTTGAGAAGCCAGGCCTTATGGGAGCTCTGCCACAGGTTCTCTACAACACTTCCAACCCTGGGCATCCCACCAAGACCCAACAGTCCCTCACAGTCCGTTTTTCCCAGGGTGCACTGGGCCTGCTGGCCTCTTAGCTATACGTTTGGTGAATAGAATGTATTGCTGTGGGCCAAGTGTGCTCTGGCTCACTGGCGTGATCAGAGGGGAAAAAGGGACAGGAGCCCAGTGATTAGCTCAGGCCTGGGCCAGGATCATAGGGAACACTATAAGGACAACCAGGAGGGAAGGGGGTCCTCCCTTACTGCCTTCTCTTCTGGCCTCTCTTCCAGGACGCTCAGCAGCAGCTTCAAGGTGGGAGGACTTTGGGTAGAGCTTGAGCTTTGACCCAGTAACTGGCCCAAGACCCCTTCCCACCCTAACCCTCTACCATACCTCCCCAGCCCCTCACCCTGAAGATCTGTTCTTCAGAAGGAAGACTCATGTTGAAGACCCTCCAGGAAATACCATCCCTCTTCCCTCTTCCACTATCGACTCTAAGCACCATAGCCCCACTGTTCTGCCTAAACAGCTAAACTGACTCTCCACCCAGATGGACCAGATTCCAGCTAAGTCCCTGGGCACCTCCCCAGGCAGCTAAAGGCCTTGGGGCAATTCCAAGTTCTGGACTACTGGGAAATGGGGGCTGTGGTCTAACCTGTCACTCTCACAGGAAGGGCCCTCCTGTGCTCCAGATCTCTTGCTCCCCACAGCGATCTCTGGAAGGTAGGTGATCAGGGGCTGACTGCCTCAGGTTAGAGATGGCTGTCTTTGGCTAGTCCCCTGGGAAGGTCAGTGTGATAAGGCCAAAGATGACAGCAGCCCACCCTCACCCTAGCCCAGCAGTGCACATTTATGTGCCTTTGGGAAGGTTGTACAACCCACCCAGGGCAGCACAGGCAGGGCATGGCCGAGCAGAGATTCAAGCCCACAGGCACTGGGCCAGTGCACACTCACTCACTCTGATATTGGTCACCACTCTACCAGGCTCCATGGCTCATCTGAGGACTGTAAAGGGTTCTCCCTGCAGGCGGGGGGAGGGGGGCACGGGGACTAGAAAAGCCCCACATGCAGACGGAGGGAGGCATGCCTAAGGGAGCCTGCGGGCACCAGCTCCTCGGCACACATGCTGGGAGGACGCACAAGTTCACACGCATGCACGCAAGCCAGTACCTGTCACGTCCTTCTTGGGAGACTCAGCCCAGCTGGATAACCACACTTCCAAGTCCCCGAGAGAGCAAGGAGAAGCAGGAGAGAAAACCGTTAGGCAGGCAGGAGGGCCACCAAAGCGTGGCTGCAGACACTGGAGGTTCAGGGCGCCGTGGGCGGAAGGCGGGGGAGGGGAAGGAATGATTTCCTGGCCTGGGACGACTGCTGGGCGTGGGCCTGTATGATTACAGAGGCTGGCTGGGATAATGAGGTGTCTGTCGGAACACAGGATCCTCTGAAGCAGACTCGTGACCTAGGCCCTCCCTGCAATGGGATTCGGCTTCAGTGTGGGCTGGAGAAGGAAGCCGGGCTCTGCCTCTGTAGCCATGTGGGAGGCTGGTCCCATGGGGCCTAGTGGCTCCACGGACTGTCAGAGGTCAGCAGCTCAGCAGACCAGACCCAGGACCTCAAATGCCAGGATAGTTTTCAAGTACATACCACATGTACTCTGTCTTGAAGTCTTGCTCAGTGCTTGCCACAGCTGCACCCAAGGGAGGAAAGAGACGCCCAAAAAAGCAGCGGTTCTCAACCTTCCTAGTTCTGCAACCCTTCAATACAGTTCCTCTAGCTGTGGCGACCACCCCACACATGCCATAAATATATTTTTGTTGCTGCTTCATAACTGTAATTTTGTTCCTGTTATGAACCGTAATGGAAATATCTGAGTTTTCTGATGGTCTTAGGCAATTCCTGGGAAGCACCATTCAAAATAGCAGAGGGGTCTCGGCCCACAGGTTGAGAACCACGGTCATACAGAGCCCTTCACACTGGACCCAGGAGCTAGTGGCCAGGACGTGAGGACTGTGCCCCAGGCTCAGACAAGGGTACCCTGCCTGTGCCTCAGCTTCTCACCTGGGAAACATGGTTATGTTGTTTCCTGCCAAGGAACAATCTGAGGCATAAACCTGAATTGCTATAGAGGAACACGTCATTACGGGCTCGGACGGAGTAGTACACCATTAGGACTGTGATCTGTGATGGTGTACAAAGTTCCTCACCTGTTCACTGCAATGCACAGCGTTTCTAATGTTTTTTGTGTGCGTGCATGTACGCGTGCGTTGGGTGTGTATGCTACAGGGGACAACTTTAATGAATTGGTCCTCTCTTCCCACTTTATATGTGTTCCAGGGATCGAACTTGAGCAGCAGGCTTGCGTATCAAACACCCTCATAGGCTCAAAGGTCACCATGAACACCAGAGGCCACCACAGGCACTACGTGCCCGTCCTGAACCCTTGAGTTCCGTGACAGACTCAGGACACTAGCACATACTCTGGCCTCACATTGTTAGGGAGACATTTCTCAGATGGGAAGGAGATGGAATCATGCCTGGAGCAGAGACATGCTGTAGGAGACGGTCACAAGGCGAATGCTGGGCTGCATGTGTGCGGGGCAAACCCTAGGAGGGCTGCCTAGCACTGGCCCCGGGGCTGGGGGGACTTCGTCATGGCAGATAACAGCAGCTCACATTTATCCAGCACTGGGGTCTACCAAGCTTTGTACTATTCAGTTACAGTTGGAGACAAACCTACAACAGGTACTGTAACCCCTCGTTTTGCAGACACACTGAAGCAAAGAGATCAAGTTAATCAAGGCTACACAGCTAATACAAGGCCCATCTTTTGCAGGCACACAGATGAGGCCGCAGAGTCTGATGCCACCACACCTGCTCAGTAAATGTGTGTTGCCGCCCCCCCCCCCCCCCCCCCCCAGAACTGGTAAGCAGCTATTTCAATTTTTACTGTAAACCCAAGAGGGAGTTTGTGGAGAGGTCTCTGCAGTCTGAGACCTAGGTACAGACCCAAGCCCCACCCCTTCCAGGCTCCACCCCTTCCCAGGCTCCATCCATTCAGGAAGTTAATTAATCCTTTGGAACCTACTGTTTCTTTCTAAAATAAATTTCCTTTCCATAACTTTATTTTTATTTTATTCTATGTATTCGCTTGTATATGTTTGTGCATCACTTGCACGCCTGGTGCCTATGGAGGACAGAAGAGATATGGGTTTCCTGAAATGGGAATTACATATGGTTGTGAGCCACCTGAAGGGTGCTGGGAGCCAAACCCTGTAGAAGAGCAGCCAGTACTCTTAAGCACTGAGCCGACACTCCACCCCTCAAAGCCTAGTCCTGAACTTGTAAAATTCAGGATAAAGCGATATGCTCGCCTTCTTGGCTACTGGGATGACTAAATGATACCAGTAGGCAACATACGGACTTGTCATCGACAGTGCTTACTAAAGGTTGACCACGGTGCCGGGCCAACACTTTCCACAGTGTAGCTAGCATGAGCCCGACTCTCAGCTTCATTCAGCTCTGATGGCACCAGGAAGTCATGGCCCCAGGATGCAAGGATGGTGACTGAATGGTACACTGTGCCACCTACACCAAGAACCCCCTGCATCTAGTCGAGATACTTCCCACCATTGCCCTTGGACTGGGTTGGTTGGAATTACAGACGAACAGCGCTGGGGCTGAGACCAGAGCCTCTCCCCAAGCCCGGCAGCGGTCCTTATGGAGCCGAGACGGGGCAGACATGCTGAAGACCACCAAGGCTCTACGTAGTGCAAACATAGAGGGGTGAGAGTGGAGTGGGGTGGGGTGGGGAACTGACCTGTCTGAGTCCACATATTGCTCCCCAGCTCCCTCTGTGCTTCCCTTTGGGTTCACATGAGGAAGTATTTTGAGATAGGCAAATCTCTTCCAGTGAGCCACAGAAAGGCATTGTGCCTGGGTTCGAACAGCCCAGGGAGAATCCTTCTGTTAGGCCAAGAGCTGGGGGCTGGGAGGACTTATCTTAGGTGCTGGGGCCAGATGGCTTTTGGGAAGACCACTTAGCTCTACCATTAGGGAAGAGTGGGCTAGGCTCAGTAAAAACAAATCCCAGCACTTGGGAGGTGGTGGCAGGAGACCAGAAGTTCAAAACCTGTGTGGGTATATTCTGTCTCAAAATATAAAGAGCGCTGGGAGTGCATACCTCAATGGTAGAGTGTTTGCCTAGCATGTTTGAGGATCTAGGGTCAATCCTAGTGAAACACATACACACACACACACACACACACACACACACTCAATCAATAATCCAGTGATTATATTGAAAACAGTGACTAGGCCATCTTCCAATAGTTTTATTCACAGGATCACAAGGTAGGCCAGATGTGGCCAGAGGGCAGACACCTGAGCTCACACCCATTTTGCTTCAACCTCCAGAAGCAGGCATTTTCTTCTCCATCCTGGAAAATGGAATAGACTAGAAACAAGCCTGTCTTTTTAAAAGGGATCCAATCCCTGGATGTGAAGAGTAAATCCAGCCAGCCCTGGCAAGCTGTTCCGGGGTGGGAAGGACCCCTTCCACCTCTTTCTGATGAACAGAGAAGAGCCTCTGGCCCATACAAGCAGGCCCTCCAGCCAACAGGCACACAGACCTGCTTCTGGCTCAAGGGCCAGAGGCAGCAGGCACAGCCAAGAAACAGCTGTGACCAACGCAAACCAACTGCTGCGTTACCCATCCCCCTCGTCTATGGACTAAGGAGCCAGAGTCCTGCAGAAAAGGGATGCAGCCTGCTACAACATGAGAGGTATGGGATTGGTAACCTGCATGCCTGGCCTTGCTGAGAGGTAGCTCTTGGGCAAAGGGCTTAATTCTTTTGGGCCTCAATGCTTAACATCTGCCAACCATAGCATTCAGACCTACTGATCTCTAAGATGGTTCTCTGATGTCCTAGCCTTTCCTGGCAGAAACTTGCTACTTGCTATAACACATGAAATTAAATGAGTACTGGAAAAAGACCATCTTTTTTTAAAAAAAAAAAAAAAGAATCATTGAACACAGGTTCAATTTCTGAAAATCAAGCCCCTAAAAGGAGCTTTGAAGGCAGCATTCTGTTTGAATATGAAACATCTCCCACAAGTTTCTGGATTGGCGGTCTGGTCACTAGCTGATGAGTTTCAATGAAGTGACTGGATCCTGAGGTCTAGGCCGCACAGAGCGAGAGGTGGAAAGAAGCAGGAAGTGAGGCCTACCTGGAAGGAAGTGGGTCACAGGCTGCATGGCCCAGTAGATACATTGTGTCCCTCCCATCCTCTGTCTCATTCTTCCGAGCTGCAGCGAGGTGAGCAACTTGGCTCTGCCATGGGCCCTTGCTGCCAGGATATTTTAGTTCCCTACAGGCTAAAACAATGTGGCTGAATTTGTTACATTTGCTGTGACCCGGCAGAAACAGCTGAAGAAAAAAGCTTCATTAGTATCCATGGTTTTACTCTGTCACAGCGGGGAGGTTCAGGCCAGTAGCAGTGTGAGTAAAAGCTATTCCCATTGCGGTGGACCAAGAAACAGGAAGCCAGGGCCTTTAACTTTCCAAGACTGGTCCCTGTGAGCCACCCCCAGCAGCTGGGGCTCAGCTCCACAGCCTCTCCGGACAGTCGGAGAAGCAGTCAGACCACAAGCTGCAGATTCATGACACTGACCATGGACAGCAAATTAAGCCCATCCTCCCTTTAAATTGTTCCCTCAGGTGTTTGCTATATCCAGGAAGTGAAAAAAATGAACCGGGCAGTGGTGGCGCACGCTTTTAATCCTAGCACTTGGGAGGCAGAGGCAGGCCGATTTCTGAGTTCAAGGCCAGCCTGGTCTACAGAGTGAGTTCCAGGACAGCCAGGGTTACACGGAGAAACCCTGTCTTGAAAAACAAAAAACAAACCAAGAAAATGAGGCAAGGCCTCAGGGGCAGAGATGAGGGGGGAGCAAGAGGAGCAAAGGCCTGGGCCTTGTGCTCACATTGCCATTTATAGTGGCTGACATGGGACATTTAGCAATCAGATCTTCTTTTCCTCCTGTAATACGGTAGTGAAAAGGCCCAATATGCCACATCTTCAGAGTCTTTTCACACTCTCATGGCCTGTGAAAGCTCAGAGGCAGGTAGGAGGAATTAGGGACACGATGGGAAATAGGTAATGGCAGAAACTGTGGGGTCCATGGTGAGAAGAAAGTGTAGAGACAGGATCCTCCTCTCATCCATGATGTCCATGCTCTTGCCACAACTGTCCCTGCTGGCCAGCAATGCCAGCAAGAATCTATGCCCAGAGAAAAATCCAGTCTCTGCAGGTGTGGCCAGACCCTGGGTCTGGTGCACACCTGAGAGGCTGACCCTGGCTCCTGTCAAGAAGAAGCCAAGCATGTCAGGCAGGTTTCGATGAACTTCCAGAAGCCCCCACAAGGTCTGGCTAGTCAGATGAGAAACAGACCCTCTCCCCAAGCTCCACACACCCCACAAGGTCTGGCTAGTCAGATGAGGAAAGGACCCCCCCAAGCTCCACACACCCAATCTAGTCCTAAAATATGTCTGCAGGATGCTTCTCTGAAGGAAACCCAGTTCCACATTCCAAATTAATAAACCTGGAGTAGGCTGCGGGCTGGGTGGAGGAACAAGAGAAGGCTGCCAGTTGCCCAAACTTCGAAGGATGACAGTGAGCCAAAGGCTCAGGCCCCATGGAATGAAAAGTCTCTGTTCTCCGAGGCCCTTCCCTTCTCCGGGATCTCAGGAGAGGCCTCTCCCTCTTTGGGAATTCTATTGTTCATACCCGTGCGGCTTTTAAGCTGCATCCTAGTCCCCCCTCCTTCCCCTGCTACAGTTCATTTGCCGGGGCTGATTTCTTAAGTTTCGTAGACTCCATGCGCTTCTTTCCCTTTTTGACTAGGCCATCAGGAAACCTGGCCACCGCTTTCAGCCTGTAGGGGCCAGCCCTGAATTTAAGGGTGGCAGTAGCAGCCACTGTTTTCATGAATAGGACACGTCCCTATCACCCCTGCTGTCACCATGAACACGCAATGGTTCCATTTTGTTCCAACAGCCCCACCAGGCTGATGGCTACCCTAGGGAGCGGGAGCAGGCACAACGGCTCTTGGCCTTCTTCCTCCCTTCTGCACATGCCTGCCTGTCCCTCTGCTGTTGAGCAGAGGCAGCTATGTGGCCATGGCCTCTTTGGCCTCCTGAACCATGAACTGAAATATAAACCCTTTCTTCCTGCTTTGTTTTTGTTTTCCAGTATAGGACTGTTTCTCTGTGTAATAGCTCTGGCTATCCTAGAACTTGCTTTGTAGACCGGACTAGACTCAAATTCAGAGATCCCCCTGCCTCCACCCTACCCCCATGCTGGGACTAAAGCACCAACCACTATACCTGGCTAAAGCCCTTTCTTTACAAATGACCCAGTCTTGAGACGGAGGAGATGGCTCAGTTGGCGTTGGCAGAGTACTTGCCTAGTGTGTATGAAGCCCCAAATTCAAATCCCAGCACCACATAAGCCCAGGCGTGGTGGCTCTTCCCAGTAATTCCAGCCCTTGAGAGGCAGAGGCAGGAGGGTCAAGGTCATCCTTAGCAATTTTGAGGCCACTCTGGGCTCCATGAGACCTTGTCTCAGGCATCCTGTTCCTACAACAGAACATGACCTAAAGATGGTTTATAAACTGTTTCTCAGATGGGCAGCCCTGGGCATAAGCAGAAGCCACAGGCCCTCATACAAACCCACAGAGGAAAGAAACCATGGATCTTGGAAGAGGGAGGGGTTATTGGCACCACAGAAGGGCATCCCTGCATGCCCGGCATCCTCTTCCCAGCCTCTCAGGTAGGGTTGGCTTCTTAGAGGTGTGCCCTGTGTAGCCTTTTGGGATCCTGTACATTGACACAAGGGCTTCCCTCGGATTAGCTTAATGCTGTAGTGGGATTAAAATCATCCATCATTTATGAACAAGAGGTTCTCTGTTTTCACATTTTAAATTATGTAGCTGGTTTTACCCAAGCCCTAAGTGACTGAGCTACAGGCGTCCAAGCCAAGTGGGTGGGGGTGTGTAAGGAGTTTAGTAGGGCTAAGTTATCACTGGGGACCTGAAGGGCAGGGCAATCCTAAGTGCCTCCAATCCCCTCTCTCTGCTACATCTTTGGCTTCCTGGCCTTGTCATGCAGTTCAGAAGATCACATCGGGGCCAGAGGCGGGGTGGGGAGAAAAAGGGAGAGGAGGGGGGACAAGGAACAAGGTGCCAGACATTTAACATACATTTGCTTGCTTAATCCTGACCATAATTGATCTGCCTTCTGCAGAGGAGGAAACTGAGGCTCGGGGGAGTTAAGGTCCTTTTCCAAGGCCCCACAGCAAGAAAAAGATGGGTCAGAGTTGAGCCCAAGCAAGCAGGCCAGGAACTGGGAACCAAGGGGCCCTAATGGAGACATCATTTTCTGGTCTTCCCCTCTGGCCTTATTTCTTTCTTTCTGCTGTGCTCCTCTCTGTAAAAGCAACCCCGTTCCCACATTCTGCCTGCAGCTACAAAGGTCTTCTTCCCCCAGAGTCTTGCCTTTCCCAGAATCCAGGGTACACAAGGGACAGCCCAACCTAGGATAGGAATGTACTGAACCCTGAAGCCCGAGCTGCTCAAGGAAACCAGTCTGATTGTCCGCTCAGGTGGAGAAATGGGGGCGATGCACAGCATCTAAGGGACAAGAAAAGGACGCCTTCCCAAGCCAGGGCTTGGACCGCAGCAGTCCAGCTTAGTGGATTCAAGGAAAGCGACTACCGGGACCTCTCAGCTGTCGCTGGGAGGGGCTTCAGCACACTGCAGAGACCAGAAGCATTTAAAGACAGGTGGCCACGCTGGGAGATGTGTGGGCAGACAGAGGAACACTTAGCGGGGAAGTGGGTGGGCGGGGCTGAGCATCTGCTCCTGGCTGCAGCTGCCTGCTTGACCCCCACAGCCCCTTGGGTGTGGCCTCCCCCTCAGCTCTCAGGTCCTTACCTTTCCCAGAGCTCTGCTGTTTGTGTGCAGCAGAGGAGAGATTAAACTCAAGTCTGAGAATCCCAGCATCCCAGCCCCTCCCTCCACCGGGTGGTCTATTTTGGTGGTCCACCCCACTCCCTGAGATGTCTCCCTGAGGCTATCCACCCACATCCCTGAGCAGCCCCCACCTAGGACACTGTGTGCGTGCACACACACACACACACACACACACACACACACACACACACACACAGGCAGCCATCTCTGTGCAGCCCCCACCTAGGGGCATTGTGTGTGCTCACACACAGAGAGGCAGCACAGACATGGGCCAGTGACTTTAATTAGTCAGTCATCCAGCCACTTCAGGCCTACAGTCCTGTATCCATCCTACTCTTGGCTACCCCTTCAGGAGCCAAAAGGGAGGAGGGGAAGGGCTGTAGGGAGGAGTCAAGGGCAGCACACTCAGGGCGGACGTTCCCATCCAGGACAATGTGGAGTGGAACATCCCGTCTCTCACTCTGGACTCTGGCTATCAGATCATCAAAGAATCAACTGCCAGCTGTTTAGTGAGCACGGTCCACATGCACTGCTGGGCCTTCCTGCGGATCCAGTTCTGCTGGATGTCCTCAGCACAGAAGGGCATACCCACAGCATATCCACAGTGCATACCCCACTGAGTGATCCTGTCTGCTCCAGAACCCCCTGGCTTGAGGCAGCCTGGTACCCTTGGCTACCTGCTTGATTCTGTCCAGGCCACCTCTACAGGGTGTCCTTCTACTCTCAGCTTAGCTCACTGAGGTAGCCTGGGAGAGATTAATCAGGGAGTGCCCCAAAGACCTCATGGTAGCAGGGCTTGACTTTGAACAAGGCTCACAAGCTGCAGAGGCCAGGTAAGGGCTCTTATCTGAACTGAAGTTGGGGATACCCACTTTTTAACCAGTATTTTTTTTTTATTGCTTATTTGGAATTTTCCCATAATGCACCCCAATCACATGATCGCACTCACTTTCCAGTCCTCCCAGGTCCATGCCTCTGCCCTTGTGACTTCCCCAAAACAAAAGAAAAAGAAAAAGAAAAAGGAGGGGAAAAAGTGCAATGTGTACTGCCCATTTATTCACTGGAGCATGGTCAAACTCCCAGTGGCCAGCCCCTTGAAAACTGGGTTCTTGCCACCCATGCCAGAAGGTACCAACTGTGAAGAGCTCCATTTCAGCATCCCTATCACAATTTAGTTCTCTTCATGGCTTCCTGTCTAGACCTACTTTTTTGGAGGGGGTGCTAGGGTGGAGGGAGAAGAGGTTGTCACAGAAGCCGTCAATGGAGGGCGAGACACAGGGCTAGCAGCAGAATACCCATTTTTTTAAAGGTTGGTCTATCTCACCCATCTTTGCCCTATACTGTTCACTGTTTCAACCATCTCCAGAACACTTGATAAGACTATAATCTTAGCAAATGTTTGGCACATAATAGGTGTTAAATAAAAACATGCTAAGCTAGGCTAGATACATATCCCAGTGTTAGAACATTGGGTTCCAATCTTAGCACACACATACTCAAAGTGTTGTGTGTCTCCAGTTAGCCCTGAATCTCCTTTTGTCTTAACCCTGACTACTATTCCACCACACTGGAAACACTCAAGTGTCCAGTTAAACCTCAGTGGATGAAAAGGAGCAGGAGCCTTCTTGGGTCTTCACTCCACTGGTTGCATGGGAACCCAAGTTCATTTGATGCCTGTGGCCCTGATTTTAATCTAGCCCAGGGATTATCAACCTGTAGGTCAAGGCCTCCTTTGGGAGGGGGTCACATATCAGATATTTATATTCATAATAGTAGCAAAATTGCAGTTATGAATTAGCAATGAAAATAATTTTATGGCTAGGGGTCACCACAACATGAGGAACTGTATTAAAGGGTCACGGCATCAGGAAGGTTGCCAAAATTGCCCTCCTGAGCCATGTGCAGGCCTTCTGAGGCTGGGGAAAGCCCTTGACCTTCCTGGGCACCAAAGTACAAAGACAAGCCCTCAGGCCCAGCAGAATATCCCAGAAGACTCCATGGCAAAACCTTCCAAGGGCTAACAACAACAACAACAACAACAACAACAACAACAACAACAAAGCATCCATAACCGATGATATGGCCTTGTAGCAAGATGGATATTCTCGGAAACGGGAGTCTATGAAGGTGCAGCATACTTGTCTACCATGACTGGTGGATGCCAGGTTCAATCAATCCCCTCCCCCTGGGCCTCTCCTGACTTGGCCCACCCCGATCTGCAAGGGTATAGACAGGTCCCCTGAGCTCACAGACGTGCGTGCGTACGTGCGTGTGTGTGTGTGTGTGTGTGTGTGTGTGTGTGTGTGTGTGTGCGTGCATGCGTGCGGTTAAGTCGCATGCACGCATCACTGCTAGGGAAATCCCCACAGCTGGCTCTCACATGACAAAGCTTTGTCCAGAAAGCAGCAGCTGAGTTGCCTGCAGGACAGAGGAGGGCTGGGGCTGGAGTTAACCCTTCCATACCACGACGCAGGCTGAGCTTCCCACCAGGGAGAATGGTGTAAAGTCAAGGTCACAGATTGTCCCAGTCACTGTGCTCCTCGACAGCTGGGGGCAGACTACTTCTCAGAGCCCTGCCCAGGCTTCCTTGTGCTAGCACAAGGCTGTTCTCTGTCCTGTTAGTGTGGTTCCTCATCAACTCGGAGAAGTTCTGCTTCCTGGAGAGTTGTCCCCAGAGGAGGCCACAGGCAGAGCCCTAGGGAGCATGTCCTGATGCCAGAGGCCTAGGCAGGGTCCCATGGCTAGGAATTCAGCTAGAATTCTTGCACTCTTTTCATGAGTGAGAACAAACGCCTCTGAGAGACTGCTCCAAGGTCGTCTAACCAGAAGGCTGGAGGGGGCCCCTGGAGCAAATTTTCTCCTGATCAGGCACACAGTTTCCACTAGTCAGTGGTGATCCGCATCAAGTCTCTGAGATAGTACTTCAGGGCAGGTACCTGAAGATATGGAGAAGTCAGATGCCCAGTTTAGTTTCTATGTTTCCTTACTGAGATACCGTGTAGCCCAGGCTCACCTCAAACTCATGATCCATCTATCTCAGTCTCCCAGGTAATAGGATTTTTTTTTTTAATAGCCCCATCTCTGAAGTTTAGAAACAGTATCTCAATGTAACCCAGACTACCTTGAAACCCCCTATGTAGCTCAGCATGACCTTAAACTCCTGATCCTCAAATGTACAAATTCATGGCCAGTGTGTTGACAAGTTTTTATACCAACTTGACATGAGTTTGGGTCATCTCGGAGTCTTAATCAAGAAAATATTTGACGGATGATTGATGTGGGAGGTTCCAGGCCACTGTGGGTGGCACTAATCCCTACGCAGTACTCCTGGATGGTATAGGAAAGCAGGCTGGCTGCGCATGAGCAGCAACCCAATAAGCAGTGTTCCCATGCCCTCTGCTTCAGTTTCTTCCTCAGGTTCCTGCTCTCTCCTAGATGGAGTATGGCCTGGGAAATGGAAGATGAGATAAACCTTTTCCTCGACAAGTTGCTTTTTGACATGGTGTTTTATCAGCAACATCACCAGACAACTTTGCTAGGTTATGTCTCAAAACATAAAATAAAGTTTAAAAAAAAAAAAAAAGGGTAGGGGTGTGGGTGGGGACATATAGCTCAGTGGTAGACAACTTGCTTAGCAAGCATAAGGTGGTTCCGATGAAATTGGTCCCCCGTAAACTCATACGTTTGAATGCTTGGTTCCTAGTTGATGGAATTGTTTGGGAGAGATTAGGAGATGTGGCCTTGTTGGAGGAGATGTCAGCGGGGACAGGCTCAGGTCTCAACAGCCTCCTTCCATCACCAGGCTCTCTGTCTCCTGCATACGGATCAAGATGTGAGTTGTCATCTGGTGGCTCCAGCCACCATGCCTATGGTCCACCATCATGGACTCTAATCCTATGGAAGCAGAACCGTAAGCCCAATTAAACTCTAGCTGCTATACATTGCCTTACAGCAGTGTCTGCCATAGGTATTTGTGTCACAGCAACAGAAAAGTGACACACCCTCACAACAAACATAAATGAATAAAAAAAAAGAAAGAAACAAAACCCTTAGTAAATTAGAGGCGGGAGGGCTAGCGCCTCCTTGGCAGATCTCTGTGCCTGGGTTGCTACGCCGCACCCATCTGTGGTATTTGTGCTGTTGTGTTTATTGACACCCTGGTTGGCTTATTCTCTCATTCAACTGGGGGTCCTGGAAGACAAAGACACCTCAAGTTCATCTTGCTATCCCTGGGGCTGGGACCATGTACCCTGGCACATAGTAGGTTCTCAGTTGCTTAGCAAATACATCTATAAAACAGCCATGGTGGGAAGGTGCAGGCCAGCACTTTCTTGCCTCCTATCCATTCGGCCTTCACAGATCTTGTGTGTCTCCCAGACCAGCACTGCTGTGCACAGGGCCACTAGCCTTACACGCAGGCAGCCCAGGTCACAGGAGTGTGGGGATAGACTCTGAAATCAGAACCCTGGCATCAAATGCAAATGATGACCTAGGAGCCACTAGACTGATGGGGTAGGGTAGGGAGCAGGGGCAATTGTGCAAGGAGGGAGCACGTCCCTCCCCTCCCCTCCCCGCAGGTCCTTACATAGATGTGTAAGGTCTTCCCAAGGCCTTTGACAAAGGCAGCCTGTTTTTTTTCTTTCTTTTCTTTTCTTTTCTTTTTTTTTGGTTTTTCGAGACAGGGTTTCTCTGTATAGCTCTGTCTGTCCTGGAACTCACTCTGTAGACCAGGCTGGCCTCAAACTAGAAATCTGCCTGCCTCTGTCTCCTAAGACAAAGGCAGTCTTAGTCTGGCCTATGTCTCTGGCTTGTCAAATCTGCTTCATAAGGACTTTAATCCTCCTTCAGGAATGGTTATATATTCTCTTAGACCCTGTTTAACACTCAGGGAGCCCTCCAGGATCTGGAGTGAGCAGGGGAGACCCCAGAGAGGAAGGAAAAGCTGCCCCCAAGACCACAGACATGCCTTCTAAGGCACCACACATACAGCCAGAAGCAGAGCCAAGGAAGCCATGACAGGGAACCAATGTTCCTCTGAGCCAGGAACGTGAAGGAGTCCCGACAGAGCCCCGCTATCTTAGACTCTTGTCCTAACGTTAACTTGATCCTTCCTTATGCCAGCTGCTTGGGTCACATGGTGACAAGAAGATCCAAGGGGGCAAAGAAAGAGTCAGGGAAAGGCACGCTTTTCCTGCAAACTTCTAAATTTCCTGAAACTTTGGAAAAACTCTTTGCCTTCACATTTCGAAACTGACCAATTATAAAAAGGCTATGAGCCAACCAAGTTCCACACGGCACATTTCTGTTTCTAAACTAAGTAACTTTAGATCAGAAAAAGGTGCAGATGCAACGAGCAAGGCGCGTTTCCCTCAAGTTCTTGTTTTTCCGTTGGCTTCATCGTTACTGGAAATGTTGCCCCAACGTCACATGCCTATAAACCAGAAACCTGAAATGAGCAACAAGTTGCTTTCTGGCTGAGGTCCATGGTGGGAAGCATTTCTTTGCTGGACCACAACTTGGGTGTCTCTTTCTCCAGGATCACAGCCTTATAGCAGAGTCTCACCACTGTCTCCTGATGAGGCCAGACGGGGCCCTTAGGTGACTGTTCTCCAAGGCCCCAACCTTAGGCTAATGTTTCAGGGGTAGTAGGTTTACAACAGCTCCTTGCAGTTACCTCCAACTGCAAGCATCTTCAAAGAGCCAGTCCAGGCTCACGGGCAAGCCAGGGACATTCTTCCTGCTACCTTCACTGTGTATCAAGCCTGAAAGTGGCCATCAGTCTACACCCAGAATGTAAGCCTTGTTTGATTTAGGAATTCTTAGGCAGTATAGTATTGGCTTACACAGGAAGTGGAGATAGGAGGATTAGGAGTTCAAAGCTAGCCTCCATCACGAAGAGACATTAATGCCAGCTCAGACTAGAGGAGACCTCCCTCAAAATGAAACAAAGCAATCCTTGGGAGCCCATGGGGCCTGGGCAGGGCCTGAAAAATCTGCATTTAAGTGAGCAGGCTCAGAATTCTGACTGGCCTTTGCTCAGGCTGCTCTCTTCCAGCTCAGCTTACTCTCTTAAACAGGAGAAAGCTGGTAACCAGAGGCTGCTCAACAAGCAGTCATCGGGCCTCAAGGCTACCTCGACTTCTCTCCTGAGATCCCAGGATCTGGGGAGGACTCCTCCCTCCTGCCCAGCATCGTGCATCCAGGCCTGCTGCGCAGTGGGTGCTGCCTTGGCCGGGAGTTGTGGCAAGCACCCACATATCATCCGCAATCACAGGGCATGTGAGCAGCACTGACAGGCTATCAGACTGCCATGCGAGCGGCTGGCCGTGAAACTCAATCAATCAGTGACAGTTCCAATTAGATGGCTTTGTATTTCTGGGGTGATACGAGGCTGAGAAGCTGGTGCCACGAAGAGTCACACTGTTTATAAAAACACAACCCTGGGTGAGATGCGCCAGAAGCTGATGTTGCCGTAACAAGACATGCTCACGAGGGACAGGCCAAAGGAGGGCGCCAGGATTTTGGTCATGTTCACAAAACAGCTTGGGTCTCCACTGTGGGTGAGAGGTTTCTGTGGACAAGGAAGCCCTGGAAATTGCTTTGGTAGTGGGAAGCCTACATTTACCAGCCCCATCGCTCACGCCTCCCCCTCTCCCACCCTGTCTCCTCTTCTGCCATCAAGGATATTCCTCTCCCTCCTAACTTGCCATCCATCTCAATCCCACATCCTCAGTCATGCCTGTCACTTCTAGCAGGGCACAGCTCACACCCGGAAGCTCATGCCAGCGTCAGAGGGCCTTTCTCCAGCCTCCCCTCCATGGATGACAGCTCTCCTAGTCTTGCTGGTCTGCCTACACAAATCTCTGACAGCATCCTTCCCTTGTCAGTGGAGCTGGGCACTCTGTGGGAGGGAAGCCAACGGAGCTTCAAAGATGCAGAAGCCAGCACTCTGCAGGGGAAAGCAGACCTGCAAGGCTTCACAGGCTGCTGGCTTGGCTACACTGTAGCCTTCCTCACACCTCACTGGGCTCCAGATCCACCCGAGTCAGCAGGAAACCATGCTCTGTCCAACCGTCACTGTGGGCAAGTGGCCACTCTTAGCTACTTCATCTACAAAAGAAGAATAGGGGCTGACAAGACAGGCCAGCGGGGGAAAGTGCTTGCCACCAAGGTTGCCGACCCGAGTTCCATTCCTGAGACAGTGGAAGGGAAAATTGACTTCCATAAATTATGTTCTGACCTTCACATACATGTCACGGTATGTGCATGCACACATACACATGTGCATGTAAATAAGTATAAAAAATATTTTTAAAATGTGGGCTGGGTGATGGCAGCGCATGCCTTTGATCCCAGCACTTGGGAGGCAGAGGCAGGCGGATCTCTGAGTTCAAGACCAGCCTGGTCTACAGAGTGAGTTCCAAGACAGCCAGGGCTACACAGAGAAACCCTGTCTAGAAAAAACAAAACAGGGGCTGGCGAGATGGCTCGGCGGGTAAGAGCATTGATTGCTCTTCAGAAGGTCCTGAGTTCAAATCTCAGTAACTACATGGTGGCTTACAACCACTCATAATGAGATCTGACAGCTTCTTCTGGTGTATCTGAAGATAACTACAGTGTACTTAGATATAATAATAAATAAAATCTTTTAAAAAAAAGGAAAAGAAAAACAAAACAAAACAAACAAAAAAGTTAGGCTTAGCTTTTCTGGATAGATCGCTTTTTATAGTAGCTAGCACTTATGGGTAAGTCTTTTTTTTTAAGATTTATTTATTTATTTTATGTGCATGAATACACTGTAGCTGTACAGATGGCTGTGAGCCATCATGTGGCTGCTGGGAATTGAACTCAGGACCTCTGCTCACTTCAGCCCACTTGCTACGGCCCCGCATAATACACTGTAGCTGTCTTCAGACGCACCAGAAGAGGGTGTCAGATCTTATTACGGGTGGTTGTGAGCCACCATGTGGTTGCTGGGATCCGAACTCAGGACCTTCGGAAGAGCAGTCAGTGCTCTTACCCGCTGAGCCATCTCGCCAACCCCCATGGGTAAGTCTTACTATTAGAAAAAATATACTTTATTCAAAATTGAACTTAGGGGGTTAGAGAGATGGCTCAGCAGTTAAGACCACTTGCTGCTCTCTTAGAGAACCTTGGTACCTACATTGTGGCTCACAGCCATCTACAACTCCAGTTCCAGGAGATCTAACATTAACTTCTGGCCTCTCCAGGCATCAGGCATACACATGGTACCACCTAGATATACATGTAGGCAAAATACTGACAAATATAATAATTTAAAAGGATAAATAAATAAACTTAAAAAGTAAATAGAAACTAAATTGAGCCAGGAGCATTGGCTCATGCCTCTAATCCCGAACTGGAGAGGCCAAGTCAGAAAGGCTGCCGTGAGTTCAAGGCCAGCCTGGGTTATAGAGTGAGACTGTCTCAAAAATACAAAGCAAGGGGCCAAGCAGGGTGGGCAAGGCACTTGCCACCAAGTCTGATGACCTGGGCTTGACCCCAGGCAGGAAGCAACTTTGACATGTTGCCCTCTGACCTTTATATATGTCATGCCCCTTACACATAGAAATAAATATTTCAGATATGTTACTATCTGAACATAATTTCATAAGAAATTATCTACTTTCTTTTCTTTTTTCTTTTTTGGTTTTTTTTGAGATAGGGTTTCTCTGTGTAGTCCTGGCTGTCCTGGAACTCACTCTGTAGACCAGACTGGCCTCAAACTCAGAAAAAATCTGCCTGCCTTTTCCTCTCAAGTACTGGGATTAAAGGCATGCGCCACCACTGCCTGGATTTATCTACTTTCAAGTATTTTATAACAGTTTATAAAATTAAAAAATATAGAAAATTTAAAATATTTAAAAATTTAAAGAACAATTAAAAATAAATGAACAAAAAAACCAAAACCAAACAAACAAAAAAGCAACAAGCCCACCCAACCTCATAGCCAGGACTAGGCTAAAGCACAGGGCTTGAGAACTGGCTCAGCAGTTAAGCTCCTTGCTCTTACAGAGGACCTTCGTTCGGTTGTCAGCAGCCACGCCCGGCAGCTCACAACCTGAAACTACAGCTCCAAAGATCTCCTGCACACCTCTGGCCTCTTCAGGCACCAACACAAACGTGGCAACGCAAACTCAGTGCCCATCCTGGATGGGGGAGGAGCCTATACCAGGACCCTCTCCTAGAGGAGCATGGTTATATCTCTGGGGCCTCTTGCATCCCATTTCACAGATGAAACTAAGGCACACAGAAGCAAAGGACTTACTCAGGAACATATAGTTGGCAGAACTGTGGCACAAAGCAGATATCCTGGTCAGAATGTACATTTCTCTGGAGCTCAAAAAGTGGAAATAAATACTGTGATTGAATCTTTACTCCCAGGTTAAAGGTAAGGTCAACTCTCCTCCTCTCTTCAGAGTCTATAATAACCAATAAATAAACAAAAATTTGCCAACAGCAAAGCCGACGAAAGACCGAGCTGAGGTGTGTCAGATGCCAAACCCTAAACTCTCAACTCCAACAACAACAGAACCACATCAGCCTTGATCTCATTAACTGGGCCCAGTAAGACCGTTTAATGATCGCGGGGATTGAAGGCAGGCTGAGCTCACAGCTTTTCTAAGAATAAACAGGACTTCATCAGAAACATCAACACTTGCCCAAGAAAACAATCTCGCAACACTCTTGAGCAATCTCGTTTGCATTTAAACTGGAGCTCGCAGAGTTCTGGGTGGGAAGGAGCGCCAGACCCCTCTGCCTGGCAAGAGGCACACAGAGAAGCCGCGATCACAGAGGCTCTATGGGCCTCTGCGCCCCCTAGTGGCGACTCTCAGAACTCCTCAAGCATCTTTCTTGGGAGTCCGCGGAGGGGCTCCTTTGCCCTCTTAGGACTCTTAGCGGAATGCCTGCCCACTATGGGCAGCTACCACAGCCACTTCCGGCTTTTCTGGCTGCTGGCTGGCAGAAGGCCCTCAAAATGTACAGTTCACCCAGTCCCTCCCGAGGGCGCTTCTGCCATTGCTACTTAAACAGGTGTGAGGCTCAGCTGTGGAGGCCAGCCAGCTCCCACACATGCAGCCATTTTCACGACGCATTTTTGTGGTGGTGACTAAATCCCGTCCTTAGTGGATGTTAAGTAAATGGAATGGTCCAGCACTGGGGCGGTGGTGAGGGAGACCAGAGCCCAGAAGCTGTGAAGCTGCAGGACAGACCTGAGACACCCTGAAGACCCGCATGTGTGGACAGCAGTTCGAGGTCTGTTTTCTTCAGGCCTAGCCCTGCTGCTGTGTAGACCGTTCCTTACAACAGCCCTCAAAAACCCTGCTTCCTTCTCTCCCTCCGAGGTTCAGGCTGCCCTTGAACTCAGCCCTTACAATAAACCTCTTATTGCTTGCTGCTGCTTCAGTTTCTCCAGCTGAACTTGTGAACTCTAGGTGAAAGACTGTCTCCAAGGTCACATGACTGAAAAGCCAAGGACTTGAGACAGGAGACTCACGTGTGTCATTCAGTTTTTGTTATCTTGATACAAATCCGAGTCATATAGAAAGAAAAAGTAACCTTAATCGAGAAGATGCCTTTACCAGACTGAGGTATTTTTCCGATTAATAGTTGACCTGCACGGTGCCACCTCTGAGCAGGTAGCTGTATAAACCACAAGCCAGGAGAGCCACGGAGAGCAAGCCAGCAAGCAGCATCCCTCCACGGCCTCTGCTTCAGTTCCTGCCTGGAGCCACATAAACCCTTTCCTCAACGAGATGCTTTTTATTTAGAATGCTTTAATCACAGCCATATAAAGCAAACCAGGAGATTAAGCAGCTTGATGGACACTCTCTGGCTCCCAGACTTTTGCAAAGCCCAGACGGCA
The DNA here is from genome assembly GCA_019843815.1 of Montemys delectorum. Classification (NCBI taxonomy): domain Eukaryota; kingdom Metazoa; phylum Chordata; class Mammalia; order Rodentia; family Muridae; genus Montemys; species Montemys delectorum. The sequence continues at coordinate 24,724 of JADRCD010208888.1, forward strand.
TCATCAAATCCACCCAGGGTTGCTGCTGATGCTGGGGTCCGCCATCTCACTTCTTCCCCTTCTATGGAGCTCCAATCACCAGCCAGAAAACCAATCCGAATCACGTCACTCTGTGCTCTTCACTTAACTCAGAGAAAGTCAACATCCTGTGTAGTCGCGCAGTCTACTCTGTAACTCCCCCACCTCCTCCCCTCCTCTACACCCCGCCCCTCCCCGCCCCGCCCCCGCTGCCCTCTCTTCCTCTTCCCTGCCATAGTCCTGCTTGCTCCAGTTGGCGTGCTCTAGCAGGCCCTGGGCCCTCGATTGTGCCGTGCACAGCCATGCTCCTCCATCACTCCCCTCTGTCACACGGCGCCTTTCATAGGACAGCTCGTCACGCGAACTTCCAAATGGCAGGCATATTTCTGTAACACCAACATGAGTACAGTGCCTGAATACAGCTGGAGCTCAGTAAGGTCATATAACTGATTTCCAAACAAGCCGTGATTAGTCTTGCCTGCTCAGATTTCTGAGTGCTCTCTCTGCTCCCAAGTCAGAAAAGTTCCTTCTATGCCCAGTGTCCCCCAAGCCCAGATGAGAAGTCACTTCTCCTGACTCTCACTGCATATCACTCACCACCGAGCAGAGCGTGTATGGCGCATGCCCTACAGCTGAGGTTTCAAGGTGGTGGGAAATAGGCAGTAAGCAAGAACGTGTACAAAGCAACTAACTAGAGTGTCCGCAACAGGCAAGGAGCAGAGATTTGAGAGGGTGAGGCTGGGGTGGCTCCTCGGAGACGGTTAACAACAAAGAGCGAGCCAGCCCCGGGGAGGAAGAAGATTCCAGGTCGAGGGAACAGCAAGTACAAAGGCCGCCAAAGGAACGAGCATGACGGATGTCTGAGGGGCAGAGGATGACCGTGCGGTTGAACAGGTTCGACCTGGTGGGAATGTGTGTAGGGGCCGAGCCCGGGTCAGAAAGGCAGCGGCGGTCAATTATGCAGGGCTCTGAAGCCAGAAAAAGGAGTTGTTCTGCAGTGTGGAAGTCCCCCGGGGAATTTCTGCAGGTTTGGCATGTACTTTAAGAGTGCCCTCTAGCGGTGCTGCGGGGAATGGCAATGACCGGCGTAAAGGCGGAAGCCCTGGGGGCTTCCCCGGAAGCTAAGGGATTGAGTCCCTCGGAGGTGGAAGGCTCCTGACTAAGGTGACAGTGGGCACAGGCAGCAGAGAGTGGATCGGGAGGCCCAGCTGATAGGCAGAAGGAAGGCAGGGCCCAAGGACGGCTTCTAGCCGTTAGGCAGCCAGTACCGGGTCCTGGCAAGGAAAGATTTAGAAAGAAAAAGGAGAGAAGCAGAAAAAGTTCAGGTCACCCCCCCCCCCCCCCCCCCCCCCCCCCCCCCCGTCAAATGTCACCGGTCCTGTCCCCTCCTCCAGGCTGTATGCCACGAGACACTCACTGTTCTTCCTCTGCTCTGCATAAGACTTGCTACCCATTCTTTTTTTGGGGGGGGGGGGGAGGGGTTTACAGGGTCTTGTCAACTACAGAAGTAGCTCTCACCTCAAAGGAACAAAGGAGTTAGTTCATCCCCAGAGCCTAAGAATGAAGATTCGTGTTTCCCCCAAATAACTCGTTCCAAAGCGGCAGCAATCTTGTTTATAGAAAGGGGAGCAAAGCCTGACACTATTCCTAATAAGCCTTTGGTTGGTGGAAACTAGGATCCTGTTCATATATCCCAAAGGATTTACCAATGGTTCCAAAAATGTTATGTCACATACAAAAGGGGTCAATAAACAGCTAGGGGTGACGCTAAAGATGAATCAAGATAATTAGGCACTGCACTTGCACCATCCCAACTCTCTATGCCACTGATGTTCTCATCAGCCCATCAATCAGCCTTGCCGCCATAGCTTCTTTCTAGGACTTGGAGAACTAGTTCAGAGTCTCATGTAACCAAGGCTGGCTATTTTATAGCCAAGGGTGCCCTTGAACTTCTGATCCTTCTGTCTAGAGTTCCTGAGTGGCCAGGCTGCAGGGACAGATTGCCAGACGGGGTTTAATGAGTCCTGAGGATTAAACCTCATGTATGCCAAATAAGCACTCTGACTTGAGCCCTGCTTTAGAAGTTCTGAGCTCCAGCAGGGCACCTCGACATGTACCTGAGCACGAGAGAGTAAACTAGGACTGTATGGCCAGACTGCTTCTAGAAAAGTGTCCCAGGTCCCATCACCTGCAAGGGTCTTCTGTGAAGGAGCCAAGCTCTGGAAGTAGGCCGGAAAGCAGACGGGACACAGACAGCATCCAACTCACCGGTGTGAGCAAGTCTGGGCAACTTTACCGTGCAGTGGGCGTGAGCCCTAAACTTGTACTCGGATTCTGTGTGTGCCCGGAGCTGTCGGTGGTTTCTCCTTGCAGTGTGGCAGAGCAGAACATGAGGAAACATATGAAGAACATGTGAAGTTCTGGGCACAGCGTGCTCGCTGGGCAATAGACCTAGCACTTCAGGAATGCCTTCTCTGCTGCAGAGAATGATCTAGCCACACTCAGACACTAACCCAGCTACTCTTCATTACTGCCATGGAGGTGTGTGCTATGTTCTCCAGAGAAACAGGCCAACATGATATGCACATCAAGAAAGAAAAAGGATTTGTTTTAGAAATTGGCTCACGTGACTGTGGAGACTTGGTGAGCACAAAGTCTGATGAGGGAGCAGACAGGAACCTGGGAACGAGCTGCAGTCAAGTCCAAAGACAAGCTATGGCAGAGCTCCTTGCTGGCGTGTGTGTGTGTGTGTGTGTGTGTGTGTGTGTGTGCAAGCGTGTATGTGCGTGTTTTCCATTAAGGGCTTCACTTGATTGGATAAGGCCCACCCATTTTAGAGAGGGTAATTGAATTTATTCAGGGTTCACCAGACTTAAATGTTAATTTCATTAAACAACATCTTACAGAAACATACAAATTAAGACCTGACTAAACATCTGGTCTACCTAAGGATGTAGGAAGATAGCTATCTACAGAGGAAAACTTAACCACCACAAAGTGGATGCAAATATCCCTAATTTATAAGAGACAGAATAGGCACTGAGAGGGAGAGCATCTCCCAAGAGTCGCAGGGGAAAGAGCCTGGCTCTGAATGCCTGCTGCCTGGCTCCAGCCTGGCACTTTAACCACGACATAAGTGTCCATTACCATAAGTATACCAATGTAAATTCAATTTCCTCATCTGTCTTTTTCCTGGATGGAGGCGGAAGGCAGTGAGAGTGAGGAGGCATCCCGGGGAGGGTATGGGAGAGGAGCAGGACTCTACCTTAAATGGGCGGACCACAAAAATACTGGGTAACCACCACTACTACAGTATTTTATATAGTACTATATAATATAAGTATATATGCTATATATAGTACTATGTATTACTACATGCTATAGTTTTATTATGGGCTATTCTATATTACACGAGGCAAGTATTATCATTATTGGCTTTGTTTTTTGGTTTTGTTTTCTTTTATTGAGACAGGATTTCTCTGTATAGCCCTGGCTGTCCTGGAACTTACTCTGTAGACCAGGCTGGCCTCGAACTCAGAACTCTGCCTGCCTCTGCCTCCCAAGTGCTGGGATTAAAGGCGTACGCCACCACTGCTCGGCTCCCCCACCCCCCTATCATTATTGTTTTAAACACAATGAAGAAACTATAAGAAGCTTCCCCAAGCCAAGCAGGACCTGGAGTTCATAATGCACTAGACTTGAACTTCAGACAAGTGTCGTGGTCATCAGAGCCCAGGTTTGCCCCTCCAGCCCAGTTCTCTTGGCTGGAAGTGTTGCTGACAAACCTTTTTAGGCTCTCCACTCTCCTTTTTACAAAAAGAGATGCCCTTCTGCTTCAGGGCATAACTGAGATTCCCTGGCACAGCTGTCAGACATGTACACACACACACATCTCACCCTACAACTAAGCATATAAACATGCTTGAACAGGCTTCAGCCAATACATGGAGGACACTCGGCCTATGCATGCAAAGGTGTAGATACAGGTACTGCCCAGTCATCAGCAGGACCACCCACGTCCACACAACCTAACATTGTTGTAAGCGAGCATTTGTACACCCAGCACATCCAACCCTCTATTTACAAGGACACAGAATACAATTATCTCAATTCCCACCCACCATGGGCAGCGCACAAGCCTCTACTTGGTCCACAGACACCCCCCCGGCCCCCGCCCCCGGCATTGAGACATAGGGGCCTTGAACATGAGCTATTTGGACTTCTCCCCAAGAGTCAGACTCTTCAGAAGCCTGTCCATGGTGCCCCACCATATAGAAAACACACATGCCAACATAGCTTGCTCTGTCTGCCCAAGCCCTGCACCCCAGAACTCATCCCACTAATTTTAAAAGATCGCCCTCCCCCAAGTAAGTACACCTCGCCCACACCCAGACGTGTGCCATTTGGGAGAGCCTCCCGCACCCAGAAAGACTCTTCTAACCCTCTAGGGACAGCCTCACCGGCAGAGGATAACTTCGCTCTTGCTCTTGGGGAGGGCCTATACCTACTGAGGCCTGGGGACCCCCCTCCTACGTCTCTGCAAGCCACGCGGCTGCAGCAGACCCCCCCCCCCCACATACAACCCCCGAGCGCAAGCTCAGAGCTGGGGGAGGGTTCAGGTCCAAGGTTTGGTGCAACAAACCTTAGTCTCTCAAGAGCGACCCCTTCTCAGTTCCCTCTCACTTTCCCACGCAAGACCCTGCATATCCACAAACTCTTCCACCGCAGCGCGAAGGACGCACGGGAAAGCCACAGCAGTATCCAGCATGGGCTTCTGCAGCCAGGGTGCAGGATCCCGCTGAAGATGCTGCGGTGGTTCGACCCTTCCCGAGATATCCCCTACCCCATGCACCCCGACTCCCATCTGGGAGCCAGAGGGACTAAGGAGGAGAATGAAGGTGTGAGTGGCAGAGAACTTAGAGGGGCAAGGAGGGGGCAATGGATGCATTCCCCAGCATACAGGACCATGGTGTCAGCAGGCCAAGCAGACATTCCCCCTCCCCCGAAAGTCCTGCGCAGGATCTGAGGGATGCGTGCAGGCAGCTGGGAGGTGAGAGAGAAAAGCGCCGAGACTCCCTTACCTGATTTCCTCTTGGAACTGCCATAGTCTCTGAAAAAGAAACAACAACAGATAGACATGGTTAGGACTAGCAGGGGCTCGGGGCTGCAGCTGTTGGGGAGCCCACCGGCGGGCTGCACCGCTCCCGGTGCCTCTCTGCTCATGTGACGCCGCGGCCGAGCTAGCGGCGCGCTCCGCAGTTGCACGCACTGCGCGCGATACCCGTCCGCCCGCCCCAGCAGCCCGGCCTCCCCGCCGGCCACGAACAGCCTTCTCGCCCCGCCCTGCCTCTCCGCCTGCAGCCTGCACCCGGACCGCGCCCCAGCCTGCCCAAAAGGCTCGCCTTTCCCTAAATCCTCACTAGATCCTGTTAGAGACCTAACAGAAGGTTCAAGTGCACTTGCTAAACAGGGAAACTGAGGCTAAGAGAGGGTGGAACGCTCCCAATACTTTGCATTGCTAGCCCAGTGGCAGGCTCACCTACAATTAGTTTGTAAGACCCTTTGCTTCACTGGCGCCTTATCCCATGTCTCGGCTCCCCCAAGGCGTGCTAGCTGCTTTGAACCACTCCATCTTTTGGGACTGGCACAAGTGACGGGCAAACATCCTGCGGGAACAATATTTAGCATTTGTAGTTCTTTGTCTTTAAAGGCCGAGGCTGTCACTGGGCATTCCGCTCTGTGGAGCACAATGTAGCGGTGCCTAGGAAGCTGAGAGTGGTAGGAACAGAGAACGAGCTCCTAACATGAGTGAGGAAGGGCTTGAGGTTCATAAGTCCCCAGGATGTATCAGATCTGGAAGGCCTTTGGGGCAGAGGTTGTGTTGTGCTGCCTCCTAAAAGAATTAGGGAGCGGGGAGAGCCAGACTTGGTGGCACAAGTTTGTTTCCTATCACTCAGAAGAGGGACGACTTCTGACCCTGCTTCCCTTGCACAAAAAAGGAGTCATCAGAATGCTGGAAGCCTCGATGGAGAAAATGCATCCTTAAGATCAAGCTGCTTCGGGAAGGGGGGGAGGAGGATAACATTTAAAATGTAAATAAACAAAATAAGCAATAAAAAAAAAAAATAGCCGGGCCGTGGTGGCCCACGCCTTTAGTCCCAGCACTTGGGAGGCAGAGGCAGGTGGATTTCTGAGTTCGAGGCCAGCCTGGGCTACAGAGTGAGTTCCAGGACAGCCAGGGCTACACAGAGAAA
>JADRCD010208890.1:0-23870 GCA_019843815.1 Montemys delectorum
CTTTACTGGTGGATTATTGTGGAATCGAGTTTCCCAGCGCCATAGAGAGATTCCTGGAGCCTGAGGCAGTGCAAGCAAGGTGGCTTTCTCAGAAAAGTCCAATGATTCATTTGATGAAATAAAGACACTTTTGTATTAACTCCCGGGGACAAATGTAACAACCTGCCAAGCTTTTATCTTGAGTCTTTGATTCTTTTGACCCTGAAACGGCATTCGGATAAAAGCATTTGAGCATGCAAATTGTCTGGCTTTGCCTGTCTTTCTGTCTCTCTGAGCCTTCAGGCATGGCCAGGTGCATTCCCTGGTGAATTCATTCATGTAGAACAGTGGTTCCCAATCTTCCTAAGGCTGCAGCCCTTTAATACAGTCCCTAAGGTTGTGGCGATTCCCAACCATAAATTTATTTTGGTTGCTACTTCATAACTGTAATTTTGCTCTGTTCTGAATCATAATGTAAATACCTGTATTTTGCAATGGTCTTAGGAGATTTCCTGAGAAGGGTCATTCAACCTCACCACCCAAAGGGGTCGTGACCCCCAGGTTGAGAACTGCTTGAGTAGGCATTGTCAAACGGCCAGCCTACAAAACCATCAAACAGCAGACCTTTGCCTAGAGAATTAGTTATGACATTGAGACGCCTGATGCACAGTGACAAGTTCAGTTCAACTTGTACTGTAGCGGGAAGCATGCCGAATACCTAGGAGCCAGGAAGGGAGATGGAGCCATTACTTTCAGGTGCTATTGCCCCTCAGTTATAGACATAAAGGAGTAGTTATTTAGTATGATCATTGTTCCTGAAAATGGGGCCACAAAAAAAAAAAAAAAAACTCTAACATTAATAATATTTTATTTTTATGAAGGTTATAAAGCCATGCTTTAGATTTCCAGCTCCTCTGGAACCCTGAAATTAATTTCTAAGTGTCCGCTAATTAGAACGAGTATTTTCCAGAGAGTTCGGACGCCAGCAAAGATGTCGCAATGGCAGACACTGTCCCACCCAGGGTACGAATTGAATGCTGATGAGGACCAGACCAGAGGTACCTGGGCCAGGCCTTAGGGGAGAGGTTACCTGACAGGTGCTTTTGCTAGCAAGGATTTTAATCTCTGAATTTTGAACCCAGCATTGATCCTTATCTGGTAGAGTCAACACTACAAAATAGGTAGCCAGAGACCATATTACTCTTGAATAGTTTAGTGTGGTGCTTTGTAACCGAGAGAGGTCTTTTTGGCTTAGCCTGTACTTACAGTCAGCAGATACCGTGTACCATGTGTGTATGACAACATGAATGTATGTTGCACTCTAACTGGACATTTTTTTTTGAACATATAAATGACTGAATTACATGGCTCTTTGCCATGTGCACAAGTCTCTTTGTGTCTGTCACGAAAGTTTGTTGTATGAAATGGACTCTCAGCATGATGTTGGTGAGAGGCTGGTGTCTGTCATGGATACAGTATACCTAGTATCCATTGTTATTTGGGTTTCTTTTGGGTCCTCCACTGATTCTCTCGCCCCCTTCCAAACGACCTGTAAAACATTTTACACATTAAATATGCTATAAGCATGGAAAAGAAATTGAGATTCAAGTTGTATACCGTCCCCCTTTCTGATATGAATATCTTAGTTTTAAGCTCTGTTTATTTCACAGGGAACATTTTCAATCTTGATTTAATTTTCCAGAGATCTCAGATGTTCCTGTGACAGTCAAGCGACCTGTGATAGAGGGGGAGGGCAATGAAGGGCAGTGAGCAGAGTAGCGAAAATGAACAGTTGCCGATATTTTATGGGGAGGGAGATTCTAAGTGAGTATGTAGCAAAAGATGAAATCCTTAGGCTCTGAAACCTGGAGAAGTAGCCAACCTTGTGAGTAAATCAAACAATAAAACAAAACAAAAACAACAACAAAAAACCACAAACAAAAAAACCATTTGAGACGAGGAAAGCAGGAAAAACCTCTCATACACTGGATAGGGGTGTGAGATGTACAGACAGCTGCGTTTGGTAATTTGTTTTACTTTGATAATTGATTTTTAAATTATTGACTTACTTTAGATGAGGGAACTAGATTAGTTGATGAAGAAATGTGGCTACTTTTCTGCCTCTACACTCAGCTACCTTTCCCTTGCATGGAATGTTGATAGCACACACATTCTTGCCAGTTGCATGGACAGGGATCAGAGAAAGCAATTGACTCGGAGATACTCATCGTATAGATTAATGATAAGCTATTTCCTTGGGCCATCAGCCCAGATGCTCACAGTTCATAAGTTCACAAGCAAAACCTGCTGGAAAAAAAAAAAAATTAAAGCCACATGCAGACGGGAACCAAAGGCCCTTTTCTCTTTCGGTCTTTTCCCAGGGTTGTAGCTGCAGAATGTGGAGGAGTTTTGAGAATCTCAGATGATAAACTGTCCTATTAAAGAAGTGTGGTGAAGACATCAGGGCAGCGGTAGGGAAATCCCAGAGCGAGAGGCAGGGCCCACTGGCACTCGAGTGCACAGACAGGATCTCAGCTGTAGGAGAGAGGAGGCTACTCACCGTTAGTGCCAGTGTGTCATGGGAGCATCCTTTAGTTACACAGCTCATGTTCCAAAATCAGAGATGACTTCTGGCTCTGCGATCTGGGTCAATGTCCAAAGGTGCTTCTGTGATCTGAGACTTCATAACGTTTCAGGAAATATATATGAAGGTGCATTTTTCAGAACTAAAGCTGGGTGATTCAGACATTTTCTTTTCTCTCGTGTTTCTCTGCTCAGCAGCTCCATTTACAGCCTGCTCGTTCTTGCCTTCCCTAATCTATATGCGACAAGGTTTAGGAGTCAAAGTACTGACTACAAACTAATCTCATGTCCTTACACAGGAGACTCGTCAGGCCTGATGACGGTCCCAGGGTTATCACTCTGACTTGTAGCTATGGGTAAAGAGTTCAGATTATTAAAATATCACATTGATTTCAAAGACTCCTCTTAACCCATCTTGAAAATATTTAGGTCTGTTAGGTGGCTGTGGTCATTCCAATCCCACATGACCTGACACTTCCATACTCATTCCTAGCTGCTGCTCTGGCCCTCACGAAAGAGGGCTATGTTTCTGGAGCACTTTGCTCACTTGAGGTAAAAGGTCATCCTACATTGCAAGCATCCTCTCTGAGCCGAGGAGCTTCTCTGGTCCCATTTCTGTGTCAGTCTGCTATCCTAAGCTAATCCAAGCGGCTAATGCCATGCTACCAAAAGCTTTTGGTTTATATTCACTTTCAATAATCACTGGGTTTAATTTGTATATTTTTAATAGGGAGAATAGCCATGAAGGTCAAACTTGACTGTATCGTGCTTACAAAATTGTCACAAGATTTATTGCTTGCCTACCCAAATTTGGGCAGAGTGGAAATGAGTAAAAGAGTTTCTCCCCTAAGGTTGCAATCAGACCTGTGTGTGAGGGATGTGTACCAATGAAAGTGAGGTTTCATGTAGTCTGCACAATAATGACTCCTCACAGGGGGACAAACATGAAGACCCAAAGACCCAAGGGGTCACAATCTCTTCTAGAAAGGACAGAATCTTTTCAAGTCCTGAGATGGAATTTCATCAACGTATCCTGAAAGGGATGCTTTGTTCCGGATAACACGCTCACTCTTCCTCTTCTTTTTAACAGGATAGCAGATCTTGTGTTTTTAATTAGCCCACATTTTTAGTTTTGTTTGAGTTGATTATGAACTCAGAATGGGAAGATAAATGGGTTCAAGCAATAAAAAGAGCTATTGGGAATTCTTCAGACATGCTCTGAGGGAAAAAGAATGCAGTGTTTCGGTTCTTAATGCAAATCCTCATAAGCGTAAAATGAAGTGTTATCTGCGACCCTTCAGAGTGTTTGTGCAACCCTGAGAAGTTGCTCGAGCCCTCTATGCCTCTCTGTATTAAGGACAGTAACCAGACGAATCTTCTAATCAGCTGTAGGGATTAGCTGTGATAACATGGAAGGTATTTAGTATTGTACTCTAGGCGTGTAAGAAAACGTTCAATCCATATCAGCTTAGAGGGTTCAGTACTTACGACACAGCACTGTCCAGGCCGAACCAGATGGACTCGCAGAGATCCCACTGCAGGAGCATCAGAACTTCACACATATTTCTTGGCCTCTGAGAACACCACATCTTCCTGAGCTAAGAAGTAGACCACTTCTGCAATGGACCCCCCAACTCCTTGGCTACTTGAAAGTTTTAGCATTGAGACCTCGTAGGACAATCACTTCCCTAAGAGTTTGTTTGAGCTGTGGCTGGGCTTGGCGAGTGGAACACAGCACAGCCTACTTAGTTTTGTGAGAGGAGAAAATTATATTGAGACTCTGCATTATAGACTGGATCGTGCATCCCCAAAATCATGCATTTGAAGACAAGGCCCTTTCAGTTGATAATTAAACTTAAATGAGGCCATAGCAGTGAGACCTTAATTTGACAGGACATGCATCCTCCTCCTCATCTATCTCTATCAGTTATCTGTCTGTCTGCCATGTGCAAACAGAATGAAAAGCCACAAAAAGAGCCCTCAGCAGGAACCACCCCAATCGGCAACTGGGCATTGGTCTAAACTGTGGCAGTCAGACTTTTGCTGTGTGAGCCACCCAGAGACCGTGGCCTTCTGTCGTGGCATGCATGTGAGTATCTTCAAAGATCCATGTATTGAACACGTGATCCCAGAGGCAGCTATATTCAGAGGTGGAACTTTAGAGGTGACCAGATCGTGAAGGGACTAACCTCATCTTGGCTCATTCTGCGTTCACTATTAGGAGACTGGAAAGTAGGTCCCTGGAGGGAGGAGCACTAAGGGATAGTTTGGAATCCTGGTCCCTCCCTCTTTCTCTGTGATTCCTGATTGCAGTGAGGCCAGCAGCTGCCTCTGTTATAAGATGCTGCTCCCCGTGGTGCCCTTCTGTCATAACTCCAGCTGCAGGTCATGGAGGCATCAGATCTTAAACTAAAACCAATGACATTGTAAGCCGAAGTAAAATCCCCTCTTTCAAGTTGCATCTCTCAAGTATTCTGTTATAGCAACAGAAGCTGCCTAATACAGTGTGAGGCACTTTATGTACCCTGTAAGATCCACTGCCCAACACAGCCAGGCAATGGCAGCTGCTTTGGCTGACCTCTGCTTTGTGATGAGCAAAGTACTAAGTGTTTGGAATACAAAGATAAATAAATGTCTTGTCTCTTAAAGCCTGTGTTTAGTGAAAGGATGGCTATGCAGTGCATTATCAGTTCCATGGTAAGTGTTGTGATCCTGGGTGTGCGTCCAGTACCGTGGAAGCCAATCTGAACAAGGCACTTTCCAGGCACCTAGACAATAGATAGTAATAGCACTCATCCAGGCTGGGACTTCATGAAAAGGACAAGCTTAGATGGGGGGAAGGGAATAGATGCAGGCTTTGTTGTGTTGAATTTGAAGTTTGCAGCTAGAATCCAGTCAGATCAAACATCAAGGTCAAAGATGAAGGGTAGAGACCCATAGTGGAGGTCGTTAGCACTCAGGTAGTGGTTGATGGGTGTGGACGCTCGCTCGTGCCTGGAGACGTGGATAGTGCTGAGAGACACCGTGAAATGCTAACCTAGAAGGGCAGACAGAGGAACAGAGAGGTAGAACTGGAGCCAGGCAAAACCAAACAAACTCCAAAAGACCGGCGTAGGACCATCAAGATATCCTCGATCTTTTCAAAACATGAGCTTAACGTCCATTAGTTTATTACTATTCCATAAAAGGACTGCCCTAGTTTCAAAAACAACACCACACAGAGTCTTCTCCATGTTAACAGATTTCAAAAATAAATTAGAACACTTAGCAACTAAAACTATCCAGCACAATGTTACTTTCAGACAATTCAAAAGGCACTTGGGGATTCTTTTTTTTTTTTTTTTTCTTTCTCGGTGCCTCAGGGCCTCTTGAACTCTAAAAGATCGCTGCCCTGGTCAACTGTGGGAGTGCTGATGAATGGGGAGAGTTAATTGACCGTTGGATAAAGCAATTTGAACTCAGAATGGGACAGCTCACTAGCGGGGACAGAGAGGGGGCACTCAGTTCCCAGCTCACGCTAGGCAGCCAGCAGACCCATTCAGAGACCTAAACAGTCTCCATCAGAAAACAGAAAAGCCTTTTATCCTTCAGCCCCTCTCCTCTCTCACCGCTGATGAGTATATGAGGCTTGGCAATTAACAGGATGTTCATAAAGCTAGATGATCCACACACAGCATCCTGATACTCCAGAAATGATGGCAATACCCACACATTTCAAGGCATTTCTAGTAGCCATCCAAAGGCTTGGGTCTGAGTTCACGGATGCTCTAGCTTTGGCGGGAGATTAGATAATCATGTGGCCTTCCTGGGCTCTGATTAGAAGGCCACTCCCTGCTTGTGAGCTAATAGCAAGCTGTCAGTTCTGTCACCATCTGAATCAAAGACAGTAAGTAAACTTGAGCAGAGGTGTCAGAAGATACAGTCCCCAGACTCCCGGAATTCCATGATCCCTGATTGTCTAGCAAAGAACAAGGGCTGTTTGTTCCTCAATGGTTAGAAGAGGTCAGCATGGGAATCACTCCCCTTCTGTCCCTGCAGAGTGAGCCTGCTGGGTTTGGAAAGACATTCACCGAAATGCACCCCTCCTACCAAGAATGGACTAGAAAAAGAAGCTGGAGAAAGGAAAAGAGCTGACTAGGTATGGGCACCACTGCTTGCTGCCCCTTTGGGCTGTTTGTCTGTCTGGTACATGGTGGTTGTAATGTCACTCATCAGAATCACACAGGGCTGGGTCTATTCATCATCATCATCGTCATCATCGTTGTCATCATTATCCTCATCAGAATTATCTTCGTCATCATCATCATCATCGTCATCGTCATCATCATTGCCATCACCATCATCATCTTCATCTTCATTGTCATCATCTTCCGTGTTGATCTTTCCAGAAAGCACATCTTCAATCCAGTCTTCCAGCTCCTCAGCTGTGGGCAGGTCATCGTCATCTGGGATCTCCATCCAGACACTGTCAGCCTGCAACAAGGGACAGAGCGAGCCAATGAGTAAACGGGTGGAGGCTGAGGCAGAGCAGCCTTTTCCATGAAGCTGTGTTGAATGGGCCTCCAAGTCTCTCAGACCTATCAGGAATACATACAGATAGACAATTGGAAATGTCAAGTTGCAGAATGGTCTTGCACGGTATTCTGTTTCAATAACAGTAAAAGAAATCTGTATTCTACTACCCAAGAGAATACATATGTGCACACATACACACAAAATTAATTATTAACTAATTTTCATTCAGATTTCAAAAGTGGCTCACAAAAGTCAAGAAATGTATAGATTGCTAGGGTACTTTCTACAGAGCAAAAGACATTGCTAATTGGCCCTATTCACAAAAGAATCTGCCTGTCCTAGCTGCAATGGGCCCTCATGGTAGCTCCTTCTTCTCGTTGTTTAGCTCACTGAATCTGCCCCACTTCTCTGTCTTGTTGCATATCAGATGTCTGGACCGAGTCTAAATTTCTTCCCACTCTGTCCCATCACCTCACCAGCCCTTCCCACCATCAGTTTATCAGTGCTTAAACTTGTGTCAAGAGGCTTCCCTTCTGTTACCAGGGTCACCTGTTTACGGAGTGGGTGGCTGCTAGCATGGGCCTCTGAACATCAATCTCTTTATCCCCCTTAGGTAATGGTTGCTCTGGGCATGAATAGCCTGGGTAAGAAGGCCTTGTTCTTTAGCTTGGGAAGAGGGTACAAGAGAATATTCTTGGGTAGAAAGTCCTAGATCATTGAGTCAGGTTGAGCTAGCTCTGTAAGCAAGGAAATGTACTCCCAGAGAAGATTGGGACTGGCTAGGGCCCAGTCTTAGGCCTTACTGCAAGAGTTTGGAAACGACCCAAGAGTTCCTCTCGCTGCCGTAGACTCCTGAGTGATTTTGTGCTCGGGTCCGCAGAGCAGCCAACAGGCTGGCTGAGACCATCTGACCGGCCCTTGGGAAGAATACTCACATCTGTTACATTCACCACCCCAATCTGTGGCTTGAACAGGTCAATCTTGAACGTCTTCTCCCAGTAGGCAACAAGCTGCAGCAACAAAAAGGCCAAGTTAGACAGTGGGTGGAAGGCTCTCCCTGTGACCAGACCCACCGGCCGGCCGACCATAGGAGCCGGATAGCGACTGGTTGAATGCCTTTGAAACAGCTGTGGACACTTAGGAAATTGAAGGCTGGCTCCAGCATTTAAAGAGCACTTTAAAGCATTAAGTAAAAGATACTATAGCACTGGCTGTGACAACATAGACCATAAATGCTTCCAAGGCTCTCAGGGAGACTATCACAAAGATGACCGATCCCCAAATTACGACTCGTTCATTGATAGTGTGTGGGTAATGAAAAGCCGTTCCTCTCCACCTCAATGTTCCATTCTTAAAAGCCCTTATCTGGTGCCTCCCTGCCACATGAGATGGCTGGGAGAACTCTGATAGGCTGTAACGTGGCATGAACTACAGACACTAGCCAAACATCTTCAGCCCAGCATCGGCTCCATCTGGACAAATCTCTGGCTGGGGCAGGCTAACTACGCTAACAGAGTCCATAAAGCTAAGAAGACAGAGATGTTCAGGGATAGGGGTCTCCCTGGTAAATGCAGGGTCTAAAACAGACTGGGATGTTGGTGGATTTGAAAATTAGAACTGCTTAAAAATTGCTTGGCAAGAACCAAGGTAGATGTAGAACTGCCCAAAAGAATGGCTGATCACTTAAAAGTTGCCATAGTGAAGCAGTCCAGAAAAACTGAACATACCTAGCAGGAAGTACATCAAAAGATTAATCCTGTATGCTTATATGGCCATGGCTTTCTTATGATGACCCAGAATTGTGCCACTGGTCTCCATTGCCACAGAAGTCTCTGCCTTTGGTTCACCCAATCTCTGTGTGTGTAAGATTCAATGCCAGTTTTCTCTCTGTCCAATCCGTTTCACAAGTCATGACCTATGTATCTCATAGTCAGAGAACAGCCAAAGTTGTATAATCACCAGCAGTTAGCCTTACCAGAAACAATCAATGGACCAAGCTATGACTTCACTGTGAGTCACGGTGGGGGCTTCCACATCTGCTTGGCTTAACATCACCAGGTGTTGCCCTTTCTCCATGAGATAGGGATTATCATAGCACCTGATTTTAGGGCTGTTGAGGGAGTGAGCTATGAGGGCATCGTCAAACAAATAACTGTAATTCAGTACCCATGTGTTAGTTTTCAAAGCACTTGAAAGACTCAGGTTCTGCCTCATGCAGTGCTGGAGATCCTGGTTCTTGGTGCTGCGTTGAGCTTGCCCAATGGGGAACATTTGTAGTAGCAGAGGGTGTGGCTTCCTCCACTACCATCACTGTGTTCATGCGTGGTGTGAATTCCATGTACTTTGTCCAAAATTAAGAATTAACAAACATTTCTTGCTACTCCTCATCAACACAGGCTAGCACCATAGTGGCAAAGTTCTTGTGCCTTCCAAGGAGCTTGTGCCAAACAAGCCAGGCATGGTTTCTGTCCCCAGACTGGATGTTCCTTTGCTTCATCAGGATCTTAATTCTGCAATTATTCCCTAATAATTTAGGTTGCTTCTAGAATCACGGGGAGAGGTGGGTGGAGACACAAAAGGGGCCATATTATTGCTTAAAAAGGAAAGTTTCTGGCCCCCCTGGCTTGGCCTTCCAAAAGTAGTCACCTCTGGGTATCCCAGCAGTAAGGAGGGTAGTAAGTCCGGTCACTACAATATCCACACGAGGTTATAGGCTGCATTAAAAGTATATGTGCACCCTCCACATGCAGCAACCTCTGGGCTTCTTCAAGCATATTCAACTTTTTCAGTTTGTCCCTCATGCTTGAAGGTTTTATGCTAAACACAAATAGGTGTGTTGAAGGCCCCGATGGGTGGGGTGGGGGTGGGGGGCTTGACCTGGGCCACTCACCAGAGGAAAGTCATCTGGATCAATCCACAAGATGCTCAAGTCAGGGTTATCAGTGTTGTCCCGGGCAACCTGTTTCAGGATCTCCAGGAACTCATAGCCATCTGAATAGGGTTGGAGAAAGTTGAGTCACCCAGCATGCACACCACTCCTCATGAGGAGCGCGAGGGCATGGTTTTTCCACAAGGCTTTCTTGGCCATCTGGTACATGCCCTCAATTACAGAGTGAGTCTATAAAATGAGTCAGATGAAGAGCCGCAGACACAAAGGAGCTTCAACACAGAAAACAATGACAATGTTAACCAAAGACATTTGAAAGGTCACAGCGAAAGGCCCCATTCTAAACGGTCACCTTCATTTGTTCATCAGGAGATGAAAACTGAGTTGCTTTAGTGATCAAGGCCAGTCCCAGAGCAGTGGAAGCTGTCTGCCCATCCCCAGTCATCCTGTATGTTCCAAGCATATTCCATTCCTGGATTTCCTGCAATATCTGCTCTACAGACCAAGAGCAACCTGGAATTCCCAACAACTTCAAATAGGGTCAGCATCCTTCTTGCTTCCCATTGCTCCAGCAAAAGCTTTGGTACACACAGCTTTCCCTGCCCTCTGTCAGCAGCTCTCTCTGCCCCAGAGAGGAGTGATGAATCATAGGAAAAGCAGAGACAAGTCTTCCACACTTTGAGCCTAAGCCCTGCAGCACACAGGTTTTTTCCATAAGCAAAATTTTTGAAAGAACACTCAGTAAGTGATACTGTAAATCCTGAACATATCTCCACACCCAACTAGAGCTGGGACAAGTAGTTTGATCCTGGTAGGTCCATGGTAACAAACACACTGTAACTGTGTGTGTGTGTGTGTGTGTGTGTGTGTGTGTGTGTGTGTGTTTGCATACATGTGAAGAACAAAGTCATGTATTTACTTGTCTGCATGAAGAATCTCTGGAAGTTCAGGGAATCCAGAAGAGAACTTATACCTTGTTAAGCAATTAAATAAAGGAAAATGGAAAAAGAAAATCAAGGAAGCCCTTAGCAAGGACCCTAGCACTCAAGCAAAAAAGTGATATGTGAGCCATCGACAGCCAGTGTGTCTTAGAACGTGAGCAGAGATGTGATCAAGGTGGCAAATCTGATGATGTCTGACTGGTAGGAGGAGGAGGCCGGGGTGACCTGCTGAGAATAAGGACCACAGAGCTGGCAGAGCAACAGAATTCTCAACAGATGCCAGTGTGTGCCGATGACAAAGATCCCATCCAGCCATATCTGGGTACCAAGGTGTCTGGGTGGGGCTAGAGGGCCAACTGTCAGACCAGCTTCCACCATTCAGTAGTATACCATTCAAGACAGAAATTTTAAGGTTACCTCTAAACAATAGTTACTTGATAGCTGAGCTGTGGCCTGAGAGTCAGGCCCTCTGTACAAGCACAGGGGCTGTTCTTCAGAGTCCACATGCTTGCTGTTTGGCGGACGAGGATGAGAAATGCATTCTCTGTATCTACTGGGTGTAGGTGTGACAGGGAAAGTCCAGAGTCCCTCCCCCAGCCTCCTTGCTGCTGTGTGGGTTACACTCTAACTCCTCTTCTGGACACTTGGTAATGTCCAAGCAGAGGGAAATATGGAAATTCATGGAGAGTTATCTATGGATTTATGGTTTCAGATGCATAGACCGGAAGAGGGAATTCCTCTCAGACACCTGCTGTTGAGACTCCATGCCTTGGAGAAGGAAGGGACAATAACTGAGGTGACATGGCCAGTTCCCTGGAAGATGAGATGCAAATGTGAAAGGGACCTGGATAGGTTTGTAAGTCACAAAGAGAACAAGGTTCAATGACACAGATGATGTTCAAGAAGACTTGAGTTAATGTGAGGCTGGGTCCCCTGAAGAGAGCAGAGATTCCCATGCCAAGGTTGCAGAGGGCCCGGCCTGTGACCAGACCTGCAGCTGAGCACACACCACGGCACTACCGTGTTCTGGTCAGCTCACGGGATGCTGAAACTTCTTTAAAGGAATAGTACACACGAGAGTACACTGCGGCCCCAGACTTCATCCCAGAGCAGTTTCAGACATCAGGAGAAAAAGGAGCCAAAAAGTGCATTCAAATCTGTGTTAAACAAAAGAATTCTTTTTTTTTTTAAAAGATGTATTTATTATTATAAATGAGTACACTGTAGCTGTCTTCAGATGCACCAGAAGAGGGCATCAGATTTCATTATGGGTGGTTGTGAGCCACCACGTGGTTGCTGGGATTTGAACTCCCAACCTTTGGAAGAGCAGTCCTTGCTCTTACCCGCTGAGCCATCTCACCAGCCCCCACAAAAGAATCCTTAAATGGCTTAATTTCCACGTTTAAGACTGTGTATGGGGTGTGTGTGTGTGTGTGTGTGTGTGTGTGTGTGTGTGTGTGATGTATGAAAAGAATGTTTCTCATGTTATAGGGAGAGCAAGGCAAACTCAAACACTATCTATTCTGAGAACAAAATGAATACAGTTGACATTAACGGCTCAGAAACTGCATCAAGATCCAGGGACAACCTTGGGGTGCCAAGACTAAGAAACTCTCTATGTGCACCTGCCTGTGGCTCTGGGGGTTTTCCTTCACTTTTGTGTCACACTTACACATATGGCTCTTGGGACCAAGTGACCTCAGTCCACTTAGACTGTCACTTAAGGCAGTATCTAAGATATCACCTTTCCTTGTGAGTTAATGGATTGGTGACAATAATATCTACTTGTTTTAAAAGTTCCTTTTACACTCACTTGTCTATTTTCTGTGCGCGTACGTACATGTGATTCACACGGGAGAGTGTTGTACACATACCACATTGTCATTGTGTGTGTAGACACCAGAGGCTAACCTGCTGTCTCTCTTCTCTGCTGTTCTCTAGTTCCATAACATGGGTCCCAAGGTTTGAACTTGGGTCATCAGGCTTAACAGCAAGTGCCTTTGCCCACTGAGCCATCTCGCCTGTCACAGTAATAGTTATTTCATGGGATAGTTGTACATTAAATAAATGTCTCTGAAATACTTAGAGTCTGGCACCGGAAGGCTCAGTAGGGCACTTCCCTCAGGAATCTGTGAGTCTTATGTCTGAATGCAAGCGAACAGCTGAACACCTCCATTAAGCCCAGCCATTCATTTGTTCATTCATAGGTCAGTGGGGTCACCTGGATTCCAGGAGAAGGTTAGATATAGTCTCAGATGCTCACAGAAAACTACCTCACAAGACAAAACATCAGGAGGTGGGAGAACATCAGGAACATCTGGCTCCTGCTGTTTGTTCTGCGACAGCAGCTGCTGGTGGACCTGAGAGCCCCGGCTCAGTGACTGGGTGCAAGCCAGCTTTAACTACCTGTAAAGCCATAGCCTGCTTGGGCACTCTTAACTCAGGGCTTGCTGGCTTCTACCTTCTTCATTCCTGAGCCTTGAGTGGACCTAATTCAATGGCTCCTTATTCATCTGGGGGCTGGAGAAATGGCTCAGTGGTTAAGAGCACTGAGTTTGATTAAGAAGTTTGATTCCCAGTACCCACAGGGCAGCTCACAACTGTCTGTAAGTCCAGTTCCAGGGGATATGGCACCCTCTTCTGGCCTCTAGAGCACCAGGCACACGTGTATACAAACACATGAGGCAGAATACCCACACATAAAATAAAAAAAAAAAAAACAAAACAGTGAACAAGGCCTAAACAACGGCAACAGTCGCCATAGGTCTCCCTCTCTCACCCGGGGTGGGGGGTAGGGGGTGGGGAGGAGCAAGAGGCTTGTTTCACCTTTGTCAAGCATGGTGATCACATGATTGGGACCCCTGGAGTCCAGTAAGGATCAAGTAGATATGTTTCCTGTATCTGTGATCTAGATTGGAGGCCTTCTTAGAATGCGACCATCTGCCTTTCAGAAGCAATAGCCCATGGTCTGAAATAAGTAGGTGGGGGGAGGGTACTAGCTAGAGACTCTGAGGCTTGACGTTATCTAGCATCAACACTAAAGGTATAGTGAATGAGTCCCCAAGGCCTGAGGGGACTCAGTGTCACCAATAACCAAGCTGGTGGAGAGCCCCAAGCTGGCATAGAGTACCAAGCTGGTAAAAAGCCCCTGCCTGAATCCTCTCTCTCTCTCTCTCTCTCTCTCTCTCTCTCTCTCTCTCCATCCGTCTCCCTCTTCCCTTCCCTCCTCTCTCTCCAACTTCTCTGTCTCTCCCTTTTATTTCCAGAGTAGGTCCCTCTGCTCCTCCCAAAGTCTGACCCCAGAGCTGTTAATCCTAATACCCACAAATCTCCCTTTCTACCTGTCCTCCCTCGGAGGGTTTGGCACTCCTACCACACTGCTGCCAACTTCCCTCCTCAAGTCTGTCCCTGAGACTCCCAAGCCCTCTGTGGAACTTTGTCCTCAGGGAGGCCCAGGCTAGGCGAGGGAGGAGATGTCCAGTGGGGATTGGGGGCTGCCTCTGCTCTCCGGACAGAAATTAGAGCGAAGTCCCTGCCCTGATTCTGAATAGGTTCCTGAGCTGTACCCTGCTGGGGATGGGAGGGTGGGGTAAGGATCTGTCAATGCAGTGATGCTTTAAGGAAATCTGGAGTCTCCAAGATGGCCTAAATACAGAAGGCTAGGGCCTCCCAGGCCCTAGACTGCAGGTCTGTAAGTTCAGGACCCAGGGCTGAGATACTGGTCAGGTTTCCCACGGCAAACAAGTGGCCTCAGGGAATTGCATCCTTGTGGGAAGAAAACCCAGTCATTACCCTCTCCTGCTTCCCTGGCTGAAGTTTGTGGGAATGAACCTGCACCAGGCCCTAGGGGACCAGTTCTGGGTCACTCACAGCCATCTAGGAAAAGGCCCCTTTTGCAGAGGTGATTGTGTCTCAGACCAAGCCATGGCCCAAGAGCAAACAGGCCTGTTATGCTACCCACTCTGCCCTTTCTTCCCAGCCTCCTCTTCATTGCTACCTATGTTCAATCCACACAGACTGAAAGATGCCCTTCCTGACTCCACATTATGTGCAGCTGTGAACTGAAGGGTCTTTGTCTGGGGTCCTACTATGAGATCCTGTCATTGTTCACGCAGCTGGTGGGCAGCTAGGCAGGCTGGAGGCCAGTTTTACCTAGCTTAGAGGTTGTCTTGAAGGACCTGCTCTTTTCCATGGGTGTGTTTTGACTGCTCCTGGGCTGCAGACCCAGAGCCAGGTTGAGACACAGAGGTGAATAAAGCAGGACCCTGGGGCCCTCTCTCTGAAAGCCCCACTGGTCTTTACTTGTATGGAATTCTCCCGAAGCAGATTTCTGTAGACTTGGCCTTGTGAGGAGTGGGAGGGAGCCATAAGGCTGGGATCTCCCCATCTGCTGCATCGAGATGGCCACTCAATATAAAAGCCATAGTGGGATTCAGTGGCTTTGAAGATGAGCTACAGCAAGCAGATCCTGCTACTCCTTATCCAGCATCTCCCGATCTTTGGATCCCAGAATTGGTGTGAAAAAAAAAAATCAAATGATACATTTTCACAATACAGAGGCACATGGAAATAGAGGAATGGACTGCTGGGCTGAAGTTTAATTCTCCCACTGACTGTTCATGAGAGCTGGGGGTGATGTTTATACCTTTACTGTACACATGCTCCCTCTGTATATGGGGAGTGTTCAGAATAACGTCTAGACCTGCGGGGTTAGTATTTGCTGGATGTGTAAGTGACAATCGAATGGTGAGGTTAGTATATCAAATTTAAATTTAGAAAGCTCCAGGAAGCACTATTTGTGCTCCTATTTGAGACACTTGGTCTCCAATCCATTTTCACCAAGAATCCCAAGGCAGGAAAAGCTCAGGTGCAGCAGGGCTTGCAGCATCCTTCCAGGGACGGCTGCTAAATCTGCTCAGTGCTTACAGACAGTAGCTGTCCTCATGTATCTAGCTTGTTAGTGTGAATATTCCCAACGCCCTTGGAGGGTTTCCATCCAGTGCTCGCTCATATAGAAACGCCGCGTGGCAAACCTTTCATCAAATATCGTAAAGAAGATGTCAGCCCAATGCAGATGCAGACGCATCTGGGAGCCACAAGGAAGAATCTTTCATTTTCAAACCTGTCACAGAGCTCTGCTCCGAGCACAAGCAGCCTAAGAGAAGGAGCACACAGAGGTGGGGGGGGGGGGTCAACAGGCAGCCAGCAAGTACAGAAGGCCCGGGAAGGTCCTCATGTCCTTCCCAGCCAGGCCTGCCTATAGGCACAGAGATGAAAGTTCACAGCAAGAGAAGCCCTACAGGTCATGCTACAGGGCCCAGAGAGTGGAAGTGGATTCTTGTCAGAGAGAACCTTCCTGCTCTTAGCTCTCTACCAAGGGGGAACACAAATGCTGGCTGGAAAGGCCAGAACTGTAAGAAGGGTTCTTGGGGGCCAGGTCATGGAATAGACCGGTGCCGCGGTTGTGCTGAAGTTTCAGTCTGCATCTAGGAACATCAGTGGGCCCGAGGAGGATGACTGGTCATGAATGGGACGCTAAACTGCCAAGTGGCTCAGCTCTGGTCTCACTTCCTTGGCTTGCTCTTCTGATCTACCAGCCCTTGCTCCTTCTCCACAGCCCAGCAGCAACACCACACAAGCTAGGAGCCTGCAGCCAGCTGGGTCACTGTTGGGAAGTGGACCCACCCCCAGAGAGAGGACCACACCCAAGGGGAGCCCTCGGCAAACATCAGCTCGGTTTCCTACCATGCCCCTAACTCTGAGCTTGTGCATGCCGCTGAACCATCTGGGTGGATCCTTCCTATGGTTCAAATGTTGAAGGCAGAGAAAGGCAGCACGGAAGGAGGAAGTCTGCCTGCCTTGGGTTCAAGGGTGTGTAGGCTAGAAAGCCAGACAGCCCACACTCCATCCAGTGCTCCCTCAGCCTCTGCATCCTCCCTCAGCCTCTGCATTCTCACTTGTAAAATGAGACTAAAATGAAACCTTCCTTGTTTAATTGTTGTGACAGTAATGGTCATCAATACCACCTTTGTCGTTACTCCTGGTGCATATGGATGTCCCAAGGGCTGGCGGCAATGTCAACCTTGGCTTAGAGACACAGGGCAGTGTGGTCCAGTTAATCTCTAAGACTAACTTTTCTCACCCAACACCAGAATAATAAATAATAATCGCCACACACGTCTCACAGCGTGGACTCAGGATTAACATGGCTGCCTCCTCACAGCTCCTCAATGCGGAAGTTCTCTAAGAAGCATCTGCTATCCTGGACTAACCACCTTCCTCTTTCAGAAAGTGGGTGCAGTCTGGTTAGGCCATAAGGTTGTGGGTGACCTATTAGCAAGAGGAAAGGAATCTGAATAATTGTTTGCTGGAATGCACTCTCCAAGACCACAACCGGGCCTCGGGGGGCCCCAGTGTGCACACCACTGCACTGCCCAGCGGGTGAAATGTTGCCTGACCATGAAGTCGAGGAGAGGAACTTCCATCAGAACAACTTTTAGTTGGAGCCCCGAGTGTGAAGGCACCCCTTGCAGCTGAAAGACCATGTTCCTGACCCCCACCCCCACCCCAGGCATTGCTCGGCTCCCCAGGGACAAGCCTCAGCTTGGGATCTGGAGAAAGGGCAGAGCTCCAGGGCCCTGGGGTGTTTGCACAGGGAGGAGGTGGAAGTCGTTTCAGAAGCTTGATTCATTACTGCAGCGATCTCTGTCAAACAGGTTTCTGCAGTTGAGGGAGACCTCTTTGTTCTATTGTTCCAGACAGCTAGACAGGCCTCCCTGTAACCCTGGAAGGGGGCGGTGGGGTGGGAAGGAAGCCCCCTGGAGTCCTGCCAGCAGGCAGCTGCCAGCAGCAACTCTGATCACACAACACCAAGGATCTGATTCAGTCTGATTTGAGGCCTGTACACCTAGGGAGCTGAGGGAGCCAGATCTGTAAAAAGTATCTGACACTACAGTAAAAACAAACCCCCAAAACCCTAGATTCCCCCCCCCCACCCGCCCAGGAACATTCCCAGCTCTGCAAGTGTATGATGGGAAATCTGGCACATTTGTGGACATTTGAAAGACTAGCTCTCAGATCATTTGGTTTTGATGCAATAGAATATTACTCAATCTTAAAAACAGCCAAGTACTGATAGATATTATTATATATATATAACACATATGTGAGATATATAATATACATATATATTATATATCTCATTATGATAAAGAAAAAATGCCAGATCCAAAAGTCTGTACATTATATGACTCCATTTACATGGAATATCTGGAACAGACAGACCGATAATAAACAATTAGTGGTTGTCATCCATGGAGCGGGTCAACAATGGGTGTGACTGCGTGGGTGTTGTTGGTAAAGGTCTGGGGAAAGGCGGAGCTGACATCTATACAGCCTTGTGAGTTTAAAACCCATTCGGATATGTTTGAAGAGTGACTGTTATGGTGTGTGGATTGTCTTGATTTAAAAACAAAATCACATAATTAAGAAAGATCTAAGTACTTGCTCCACAAACATTCACTGGGCACCTGCCCTGTCAAAGCACTGTGAGCAATCAGGCTTATATGGATGGATGGGACAGAAAATCCCTTCTTCACAGTGCCCTGGTATTCTTTGGATTGAGTTGAACCTCTCCAGCTCTCAGTTTCTTACTCTCAAACTAAGATCTTTTGGTGGCTGTTACTTGGCTGGCTGGGGGGTTTGAGGGCTTTTGTTATTTTGTTTTGTTTTGTTTGCTTGTTTGTTTTGAGACAGGGCTTCATGTAGCCCAGGCTAGTCTTGGATTTAATATATAAGTGAGGATGACCATGTATTTCTGATCCTCCTACCTCTACTGAGGTTACAGGTCTGCACCATCACAGCCAGGTTTTACACTGCTGGGAATGGAGCCCAGTGCTTCGTGCATGCTAGGCCAGCACTGCCAGTCCCTGTCCAAGTCTCTGTTGGAGCTCTTCTCTCAATACTGCCTTACAATGCCTCAGCAATGGCTGAGGTTCCTGAAGAACACCATGTAATCCCTCATTTCCCGGAGCAGTGGTCCCAAAGCTTGATGCTCCACCATGACTTGCCCCAGAGCAGAGCCCATGAAACCACAGGTTCTGAGGTGTTATCTGAGGCCGGCTAAGGTGGCTTTGATGTCATAGCTGCACACCTGTCAGGTTCTGGGACCCTGCTCCAACTCTTCATGGCCAGAGCTAGACTACCCTAACTACGTTCTGGATGGTGCCAGGCCTCCCACACATCCCTCCTATGTACACTCTCACTTTCCCCCAGGAGGCCTGTCTTGGGGACCACTGTCACAGGAACCAGCATTTTGCCTCTTTCATAGCTCCTTGTTCTCTTCCTTTTCTCTCCATGGTATTCATAAGAGGGAAGCTAGGGGAAGTTGTCCACAGTGCAAGAATAGCAACGTTTCCCTTCCACTGGTGAGGAGTCATTGCCACTCTGAAAGCAGGCTGCTTGTTCTTCCGTGGCCTCACTTTTTGGCAGATGTCTTTAGGCCATTCCTATGCACAGATGGTGTTTTACAGAGGAACACATACATTTATTACTATGTTAAAATAGGATTGGTTTATATAAGTTTGATAATAAACTGACATTTATTGTGAACAGAAACAATACATAAATCTATACATACATACATACATACATACATACAGACAGACAGACAAACACACAGAAAGACAGACAGACAGACAGACAGACAGACACACACACACACACACACACACACACACACACACACACACACACTCTGTAAGACTGTGTGTTCCACATGTGCTCGCTCATTCCCAAGTTGAGTATCAGAACACAGTGGTCTCAAGTTGCCTGTGCTAACCTTGAACTGCTGATGTTCCTGTCCCCTCCCCAAAGCTGGGACTGTCCACCCAGCTGTGTGGCTTTCCTTGAACTTCTACAGTTTCCCTTAGCTGAGTTTACCACTAAAGACACACTCCTACCTGCCCAGTGATTACTGTCTTGCGATTGAACTGGAGGACTTGGAAGGGTGAGAAGTTCCTATTAATGGCTAAGCAGACTTGGTGCAAGGTAGGAATAGGCTGGGGTAGGGGCAAGGAAGGTATCCTACCTGGGTCACTCTTCTCCGCAAAGGCCACAATGTGGATCCCATTCAAGTCATCTTCCTGAAAGAGAAAAGAATCAATGTTTCCTCTTAGGAGGACAGAGACATAATGTGTGTCAGGGTCAATAACACGGAAGCTGGCAGAGGAAAAGGGATAGGGGATGGACAGGGGATAGACACACAGGGGACAGGGGATGGACAGGAGATAGACACCCAGGGGACAGGGGATAGACAGAGGATAGACCCATAGAGGACAGGGATTGGCAGGGGATGGACACCCAGGCACAAATGAGCAGCACAAGCACACATAAAGGAAACAGATGCTGATGAGTGGTTGGTAGCAACACATGGAACTTCAATATGGGACTCTGATCAATGGATTTGTAAGACAGGACAACAGACACAGAGTTAACAAGAAATGTGTCTCACTCCTGTAGTCTGGTGAGTCCCGAGAGCAGCGGTAAAGGGGAAATTGGGAAGAGCATGAGTCTGGGTTATCAGAAGCTCCAGGGGCAACAAAAACTGGAAACAGCTGTATAGAATGTGACAGTTTCAAGATACTTCTGCAAATGCGAGTTTTGAGGTTCCTCACCAGGAGTTATCATCAGGGATGGACCAGATTACAGGGACTTCTGAGCATGGCTGGCAGATTCTAAACCCTCCGAGGGCAGTAAAGAGCCTCCAACTAGGACTTGGGTCACTGGGATCCGCACAAGTGATGGAGATGCAATCAGTGACTCTGTTTGAAGGAGCAGAGCCCTTGAAGCAAATCAGTAATACCTCTTGATTGGCTGCACTGAGATTCGGGTTGTTTCCTTGGAGCCCTGTCAAATTTCAACTCCAGATCGACAGGAATTCTTTAGGAACATTTTGTTAAGATTTTTTTTTTTTTTATGTGTATGAATGTTTGCCTAGATGTATGTCTGCCCACCACATGAATGCATGATCTCCAATGAGGCCAGAAGAGGGTGTTAGATGCCCAGGCAGCTGTGTATGGCCTGATTATGAGTGTTGGGAACAGAAGCCAGGTCTTCTACGAGAACAGCAAGTGTTCTTAACCACTGAGCCGTCTTTTCAGCCCTCATCTGGAACGTTTCTGTGAGTGTGGGGAGCTCCAAGGAGAGGCTGGAATTCGGGACTGTGGTGGTTTGAGGATGTGTCCTGGGAGGGAGTGCCAGAGCAAGGAAAGCAAGCTAGGGAGCATGCCAGATAGCAAAGAGCATTTCATATGTGCACATCTGGGACAGGAAGGCCACCTTCGTGTTGATTATGACCGGGGAAGGAAGAGTGAGAGTTTGGAGCAGCCTCTTGTGTAGGAAATGTGACCCTCTGGAGACTCCATGCTATCTATGAGATGGAGAAACAAAGCCAAGTGCATACTGATGGCAGCTGCCAAGAGAGAGGTATTCACTGGGAAGCCCAGTGTCACAACAGTCATCCTGCGGGGGTGGGGACCCAACCTCCTCCAACCCCATTTCCACTTCGATTGATTTTAATGCTCCTGCAATCCTATCTAAATGCTAATTTTCCCCCTTTGAGTTTGGGATGAACAAAACCTCCAAAAATTCCAAGATAGATTAAATAGAAAATATTATTATTAAAAACAAGAGCAGACTCTGCGTTGGCCAGATTCCCTGGGGAATTGACTGTTACAGACATACATGTGTGTGCACCAGGTTATTAGGAAAACCCAGCAGTGACCAGAGAGAGAGTCTGAGGTTCACGGCTGTACATTTGCTATTACCGCCACACAAACTATCCCGATCAGGTCTCATTAGGCGGTCCCATGTCTCTGTCGCCTGCCATCAGTTGGAATTGAGCACCCATAACTCTGTGAAGCAGGCTTCATTTCTGCCTGCCCTTCCAGAGTGCACTTGGAAATTGGTTTTAGAATTAAGAATCCATATTCATTTTCTGACAGCCTGTTCCAAGTGCGCTTGTTACTACTCTCAGCTGAGATGGGCTCTAGGCGGAGCACTGTAACAGAGGTACAGAGGGCTCTCTGCAAGCATCTCAGGGATGAGGGGCATGAGCCTCTATTGGACACCTGTGGAGATATGGGGCTTGTGCTAGGTGCTAGGATTTTTCCTCAATAAACCCACAAGGCAATTATCTGCGAGAAAGCCCATGCGTCAGTTGCTTGGTGACAATCAGTGTACACAGGGAGAGAGAGAGTGCCAGGGGCCGGGGTGTCTGCTTTCACTGAGTCCAGAAGCCTGGGCTCTGTAGATCACCCAGCTGGCCTTTAGACAGTACTGTCTTGAATCTTTTTTTTTCCTTTCTTTTCTGTTCTCTTCTCTTTCTTTCCTTTCCTTTCTTTTCTTTTTTCTTTCTTCCTATTAAATATAAGTTAGCTTCCAAAGCAGTGAGTTTCAATGTGTCATGGGAATTCTCTTTTGTTCATTTTACATTTTATTTTATTTTATTTTATTTTATTTTATTTTATTTTATTTGAGACAGGGTCTCACCATGTTTCTCTGGCTGACCTAGAACTCCCTCGGTAGATGAGGCTGGCCTCAAACTCACAGAGATCCCCTTCCTCTACTTCTGAGTGCTGGGATATGTCACTTCTCTTTTGAGTCTGAGGAATCTTCCCTCCTCAGCCAGATGATAAGCTCCCTGGCAGAAGGCACTATGCCTTAAAATAGCAGTTGCCAAAAGGGAAGCAATATCTACCACCAGCCACAAAAGAACTGGTGAGATCTGCATGTAGGTCTATGCACCACATGAGTGCAAGCAGAACTGGTAAGTTCTCCGTGAATCCCTGGACTCTGAATTGCAAGTGCACATTGTGTTCCTATTTGATACTTAAGAGTCCCAGTGACTTAACCAAGGCCACAGAGTAAGTGGAGACCTAAGTGCGATTGGCTGGTTCTGTCTAGCTCAAAGCCCTCTGCTGGTCCATCCTGTGTGTCATGAGAAAGAGTCATACACTGGGTAGCTTATTAACAGCAGGAATCCAGAATCCAGGAGGCTTGTCTCTTACTGTTTTGAGGGTGGGAAGTCCAAGGTGCCCTCCTCACAAGTGAATTCAGTGTCAGATGAGGGCTTGCTTAGTCTTTGGTCTTTTTGAGCCTCCGCCTCTTCTCTCTCTCTCTCTCTCTCTCTCTCTCTCTCTCTCTCTCTCTCTCTCTCTCTTTCTCTCTCTCTCAGTGGAAACAACCCAGATGTCCCTCAACAGAGGAATGGATACAGAAAGTGTGGTACATCTACACAATGGAGTACTACTCAGCTATAAAAAACAATGAATTTATGAAATTCTTAGGGAAATGGATGGATCTGGAGAGTATCATCCTGAGTGAGGTAACCCAATCACAAAAGAACACACATGGTATGCATTCTCTGATAAGTGGTTATTAGCCCACAAGTCTGGAATACAGGAAGAACAACCCACAAACCACAAGAAACTTAAGAAGAAGGAAGACCAAAAGGTGGACATTTCATTCCTTCTTAAAAAGGGGAACCAAATACCCACAGAAGGAGTGGCAGAGATTAATTATGGAGCAGAGACTGAAGGAAGGACAAGCATATAGCTATCTCCTGAGAGGCTCTGACAATACCTGACCAATACAGATGTAGAGGCTCACAGCCATTCATTGAACTGAGTATATGGTCCCCAGTGAAGGAGTTAGAGAGAGGTTCTATGGAGCTGAAGGGTTTGCAGCTCCTTAGGACGAACAACAATTACTAACTAGTACCCTCAGAGCTCCCAGGGACCCAACCACCAATCAAGGACTATACATGGTGGGACTGAATGTTTTGGCAGCATGTGTATAGTAGAGGATTGCAAATTTGATCATCTATAGGAGAAAAGGACCTTGGCCTTGGGAAGGTTGTGTGCCCCAGTGTAGGGGAATGCCAGGGCCAATAAGTGGGAGAGGGT
>JADRCD010208893.1:0-11578 GCA_019843815.1 Montemys delectorum
CATATTTTTTTCTTGGTATAATTTTATCTGTGTCTAACCGTGTTTCATTTCTGTTCATCTTACATGTTTTTTAACATACAATTTTCTTACCCTTGAGAAAACTTCCTTGATTTGTTTAGCCATCTAAATGTTGGTGAAAAAATGTTGACATGTTATTGCTTGTCTTTGAAATCTATATTAAGCCATTATGGGCTATAGATAGATAAAAAAATGGTTACTTTAGCAAAGTCAGCCATACATATTTGTTTTTGTGTATATAAGAAAAGGACCAAAAGTCTATTTATTTAGGAAAGTTTATTGCACAATTGAACTTGGATCTGAGTTTTACATCATTAATAACCAGTGATATAATAATTGTGTCATATATAATATCTACAAAATTTTAAAAACCAGAAATTTTCAAAAAGCAATTAAGAAAATAACTACATAAAATTATTTG
The DNA here is from genome assembly GCA_019843815.1 of Montemys delectorum. Taxonomy (NCBI): domain Eukaryota; kingdom Metazoa; phylum Chordata; class Mammalia; order Rodentia; family Muridae; genus Montemys; species Montemys delectorum. The sequence goes on from JADRCD010208893.1 coordinate 440, forward strand.
TGACAAAGGATTTTCAAAGTATCTCTCACATACATGTTCAGTTTGGCAACTTCTTGTTTTGCTGAGTTCTAGCACATTCTAAAATTATGTAGAATAAAATAATATGAATTTGTCAAGGCATGAACATTGCAATTAAATAGCTAAGCTCTGGCTCAATACAAATTCAGTAACTATTAGAGATTAATATTTAGAGAGCAATTTTTTTCAGTAAAGGAAAAACTTTACCAAATGGTCTCTTTGTAAAAGTTAAAATGGATGTGTTAATGGAAACATGTTTCATTTGCTTTGATATTGAGAGCTTAGAAGATTATAAATATAAGGAGTTGCTTGAATGAGTAAAATATTGGAGAGACTTCAGGTCTGACATATATAAAGGATAATAACTTGATCAATTTATCAACAAGACTGTGGTAGGAGGTCACAAGTTTGTGATTGACTGAAGCAGACTCTTATAAAAGGACAGGCCTTTTTAGAATAAACTGACCATGTTTACTCCTGAAAATGTACCCTGTTTGAATGTTCTCTCCACTGAACCTACTGATATTCATATTCCATATAAGAGCAATGGAGAATCACTGCCAGGTACTAAATTTGGAAATATCGCACATTCTACAGAGATTACTGCAGTAATGCTGGTGGCGAGCAACATATTTAAATGCATACTTTTCTTCTGTACTGTGCTTTAGTATCGTCTTAACATTCTTGGCAGAGAAATGGAATTGAAATTTGTTGACTGACGTTCTTTCACATGGCACTCTGCTAGACAATGTCTTTGTGCTTCTCCACTAGAATTCACTTCATCAACTGAATTCTCTATATGATATTATGGTCCTCTCCAAAGTCCCATAGCCAGGATTTGAAATCAGGCACTTGATCTTCAACTGCACTGTCACCATAGTACCCAGGAAGATAGCAGGAGAGTTTGAGATCCTCTAGTCTATCTACCACTAGGCAGCTTTTACTTTCCTTCATTCAATGACTTTATTACTGACAATTCAGTCTGTAAAATACAATGGCCATTTAATGCCTTGGGACTCTGCAAACAAGGTTTGCATTTCTCTCTCCTCTTCTCCATTTGTGACTCATCAGACCTTCAGTTTATGGAACAGAGCATGTGGAGAGCACAGGGGAGCTCCTGTCCATCAGTAAACAATTAAGAAGCTGGTCTGATTCATTTCCTGAGCTAACGTGTAACCATGCCACTGATTACCCATTTTCATTGTTTATGGAGATGCAGGTGGATGAACAGCACTGCCTGATTTATGAAGTGCTTGCCTTCTATAAATCACAAAGTAGAAACCCAGCATGCTGCTAATCCTAATTGGTTAAGTCCTAAGTAGGGAGTGATTAGAAAGTCTTCAGGTATCTCATGCAAATGAGGGAGATATATGGCTCCTTAGGAGGAAATTCCCTCAGTTTGCAATATGCCTTAAAGCCTTTGGTCCATCACAGCTACTCTCTCTTGTCTCTTGCTGCTCAGCCCCTGTTGATCCTTCAGTTGTTGATGAATTAGAGAGAAGGGGATGATAATGGAGAAGTGTAAGCATAGAATAAACAGAATGTTGTTTTCTTGCATGCTCATTTATTAATTTCAATCTGTATTAATTTCTGTTTCCCATAAACTATTCATCATGATGCAGGAGAGCTCTGTGAGACCCAAGGTGTATATTGGTAGAATGAAGACTATTATGTCTAGGAATCCTCTCTACTTGATCTAATCCTACTCTGTCCTAGGGAAGTATATAATAGCATTCTTAGATATTCAGTGACAGCCTTCTGGTTGTGACCACATGAAGCTTAACCTATCTTTTGTGTGCTACATATGCCAGGCTGTCTACATCTTTTAGATGGAAATTTACCAATTGAAAAGACGTGCTGATTTAGTCAACAGAGAAAGAAAGGAGTCTAAAGACTTTGAATGGTGTCCTATTAACTCCCAAAAGAGGAATGGAGGACAAAAGGGTTTGAGTGTGAAAACCACTTAAGGGAGGAATGAGTTGAACTCATAGCATGGAGGAGAGAGGAGCTCATGATTCTCCAGCCCTTATTGACAATCTCCTGGACGTTGATGGCTGTTTTGAGGGGAAGAGTCAGTTTTCTTCAGGAGTATGGTCCCTTTTATGTTTCTCATTGCTCAGTGGATAGCCCCAAGCCCACCACATACAGGCAGCACTAATTAGTCTTCGTGGGTTATTAAGTAAAAGAGAATAAGAAGTTAAGAGGTGGGTGTGGTATAGTATGGAGTCTTGGAGGAGTTGAACAGGGTAGTGAGAAATTTTCAAAGAATAAATTATAGCAAAACTCAGAGTGGGGATTGGCTATCTTCCTGTTACATATTGTAAGTTTTCTTCTTCTGGCTAACTTATCTTTTCATTCCTCCTTCCATTCTCTACCATCCTGTGTCTATTTCCCTTTCCCTATGTGCTTTTCCTTCCTCTCCTCCCTCATTCTTCTCTTTGCTGGGGGAGATAAACTACAGGTGCAGTAGCAGCAGCAGCCACAACAACAACAACAGAACCTCTGAGGTAGATGATGAGCCAGCTTGCATGGAGGAGATTGACTACAGTACAGACAGCAGCTCAGACTCAGAACAGTACTTCACTGAGCTGGAACGGCAGATCCAGGAGTGTGCCTTCAACAAGGATGAAGAAGAGGAAAAAGAAGAAGGGGCAGGATGGAGAAGAAGATCTGTCCCCTAATCTTGAGGTTCAGTGGCATCTCTGTGTCTTCAGCCATTGGACTAGTGGCTATCACATGGCTTTTTAGCTTTTATATATATTGCACCTAAGCCAGTAGAAAAACTAGTCTGGGTGTTGTTCTACCTTTTACCATCCACAGACACTAGGTATGTCATAATTATAAGATTTTATGTACATAGCATGCTATCATTACACTTTCAATTAGACTTGGGTGGTATTTTCAGGTTTGCAATGGGTCCTCTTTTCACTGACCTCCAAGCTCTACCATTCTTGGACCTGACACAGAAGGAGACTGTAAACAGAGAAGAGGGCTTTCTTCTTGGATTCTCAGAAGGAGTCCTCAACAGTTAAGTTGCTCTAAATATGAATGTTTTCCCCAGATCATAGCATCTGAACTTGCAGCACGGACACCAAGCCTCCTATGGTCTTGAAAGGCTTGGTATTTCTTCAAGTCCTGGCTAATCTAACATAAAAGCCTGTGAAACTAAATTATGCCAAGTATTGTCTTCTATGTTCCATAAGTGTACATTTTACAGAGACTGGAGAAGCCAGAGGCTGGACTATCTACTGTGGTAAAGAACATGATGAATGCTTTTCACAAATTCCAAACTTGTACCTCTTAAGCCATTTAAACACACACTGGAGATACAAGATGGGCTGGGAAATCCATTCATTATAGAATCAGAGAGACAGATGTGGTTCATATCCTGCATCTGGCAGTGGCTTGTTCTGAAAACATAAGCAAGTAATTAAATTTCCATGAACTTCAGGGTTTTTATATGTGCCTTGGGAATGGGCATATCTATATCACAAAGTTATGGTAAAGATGAAATGAGATCATATATGAAAGTGTGCAACTTGGCACCTGCTACATGCTAACACGAGCTCACAGCACATTTCTCAACCAGAACAGAGAACTCTATGTGATTACTTGCATAGTTTTGAGCAAACCCTCTCTTGGGTCTGGGGTCACAGGTTGGCAATGTTAGAAGAGATTCCTTTGTAGCAAAGGAAGACACAGAGGAGATGACCAGAGACCAAACATAGAGGAAAGTAGCAGAGGAGCTTTAAGCTGAGAGAGGGGCATGGGTTTGAGACTGAACTGTGAGATGAACAAGACCAGTGAGAGAAACCCTGAGAAATCTTGGGGATACAGATACAAATGGGAGAGACGATGTATAGTATATGTGATATTTACTGTACACATGGTGTTCATAGTTAGTTAGGATTGGATTTGACTATGAGAGAGGGAAATTAAAAAGTAGTGGCAGATTTCAGAGATACTTTTCTTTTGTGTGGAATTCCATATGGGAAGAATATTAGAGCTGCCTGATATCAGAGGCTCAGTATCTGCTACTTCTTCAGATATCAAACTCTCTGAGGTGTGGGTTCTGCTCTTAATCTAGGATGGCTGCAGCAGCATCAGTCTTTGCCTCTGCATCCCATACCTCAACAAACAAACAAACAAACAAACAAACAAACAAAAAGTGTTTTCTGTACTTGAAAAGTTTCACATAGGATTTTTGTTTAACCCAAGCCAGACTGTGAGGGAGTTTGAAAACTTTCTGAGATAGTCTCTGATATTTGAATATTAATACAAAAGAAACAGAAATACTGCATGTATGGTGATGACTGCCTAAGCTGTCTACCACCAGCCAATAGTTTTTTAAACATTTAAATCATTATTGAGAAACCCCATGAAAGGCATGGGGTAAGACTCTGCCACAAGTTAGCACCAAGGTTTAGATGAAAGGCATGTCCATTGCAGTTTAGAGAAATCAGAGCATTGGTAGTCTTTCCCTTTCACAGCTCTTTTTCAAATTCTTGCTACATCTCAGAAAATCCATCCTTTCTATTAAGAAATTCAGTGTTCTGTAACATGTACGTAAAGCTGAAGGGAAAAAAAATCGAAAGACAATCCAAATTCCAGACCTATAGCGCCTTGTAACCTCTCCTGTGTTCATTATCCTACCTTCCTGCCTCCAAAAAGAAGATCAAAAAACTGCTTCTGGATTTTCATTGACTGGAAGAGTAAAAGACCTAATCCTGTTGAAATATAAACCACCAAAAAGCACAGGGAAAGCATGATCCTTGCCAGGAATTAGTACCCCAGTCTTAATATTTCAGGGTTTAGTGTCCAGTCATTTAACTGAATTTTTAGTGAGCAGAACAAAGTAAGTTTCTCCATGGAGAATTTAGGGAAAGTCACATACATGCAATATTCACTGATTCATCTGTGCAGAGGAGGTATATGAAATACCTACTATGTGCTATGTACTCTACTGAGCTCTATGAATGCAGGTGAAAGCAACTCAGTCTTCAAGTTCAAAACTCATCTGAGATGTGTTAACAATAAACGTTTTATTTTATTATGATGGTATGATCATTTTACTTTATTTTGATGGTGTACATATTTTATTTTATTATTTGTATTTTGGATCATGATGAAATTATATAAATGATAATATGAAAAATATTGACTCTAATATGGATATTTACATTGGTAAAATTTTATTTAAAAGAAGGTAATAACTACAGTCCTTTGAAAGTTATTCAAGAGTTCTTGTGCTAAGAAATGGAAAGTATGTGTTCAAAGGCTCCAAGCGAGGCTATAGTTTAGAATAAAGTGATCAACATGGCCAATCAAGAAAGAAAAAAACAATGAAAACATGAAAATTTAAAAAGCAGATAATAGTCAGACAGGGTAATATGTTGTCATGAGTTGATGAAAAGGTTAAATTTGGTTCTGAATATGGTAGAGGGATGAGCATTTATATCAGAAATATGCCCATCATGTTTATATCAGTGCCACAGACTAGATGTTCATGGGTGCTTTGTTGACTGAGTCTGACATCATGTTTGCAAGGCAGAACACATATAATGAGATGAAAAGAGGGAGTATGGTTTGAGATGGTGATGAATATTGGAAACCTAACACACAATGAGTTGAAGAGAGTTTCTGTAAATGAGAGGTACAGCTTGGAATTTAAGTTCAAGGTCACTCCTATGCATATAGACAAAGCCCCCCACATACACACATACATATTCACCCATGTATATGTCTGTGTTTGCTCCCTTTCTTGAACCATAAAGTTCTGCAAATTCCTTCTTTGAGTGTGTAAATCCTTTCATGGGATTTTCTTTCTCTGATGAGCCTTCCATGACCTGATATGGATTCTTGGGAGATTGCTCAGTTTTCAAAGGGCTTGCTACCCAAGCATGAAGATCTAAGGTAGGATCCTTGCCATCCATGTGAAAAGCTGGGTGTTATGGTACATACATGTAAATACATCCTGGAAAGAATCAGAGACTGGCTGATGACATGCTTTCCTAACCAATCAGTAGGCCCTCTGTACTGATCAATGAAGGACATTGTCTAGAACAAGAAAATAAAGAGCTATTGAAGAAGACCTGCAAGCTGTTGACTTCTGGTCTCCCACATGCATTCCCATATACTCACACATAAACACTGGAATATTTACCCATATATTCATATACAACATCACAAATAAAAATATAAGCCACTTCAAATTAACCTTTGGCTATGCACAATCTTTTATGAACATCTTAAGCCAAGTTATGAGTTTTAATCTATGTCCCCATCTATACATCAATATACACACAATGCACACATACATACACAATATCAAGTTATGCTTTATGATATCTATATCTACAGATAAATTATTTTATCCATTGAGCAGCAGACTCTAAAATGCAGAGACTTGCTACTTTCCTGCACCTCTTTGTACCTGGCATGCTTCCTTACATGTTTCAGGATTTAAAACCATGTTACTACCCCTTCCTGATTCAGTTTCTAATGGAATGCTATATATTTTCTTTACATCCTTCTGTCCTCCATCTCAAATCATAATTTGTGTTTTGGAAAGGGTTTCATTTAAAGAGCATTTCTCATGAGCACAACCTGCCTCAAGGGTGGTTATCTTATCTCAAGGACTAGCCCTTATTCAGGCAGGTTAAAAATGAACTGGTGGCCTTGTTCTTTGTACATGATGCAAATATTCAGATAGCATGTTGAAGATAAAGGGACAGCATCTCCATGCTCCCAATGACTGCAGCATCCATCCAAGTGCTACAGATGCTACACTCACTTTGGTGAGAACTAGCCATGTATGTGGTGTCAACCTAGCTGCCTGGCAATTGGCGATGATCCAATGATCCGTTGATGGGTAATTAACATCCCACAATAGGATCCACTGCCTCCCGTTTCCTCTGAGCTGCCAGAGAAAGGATTCTGAGTCACCAAAACATGTGAAAACAGCCTGATCCCTGAGTTATGACATTGTACTGAGGGCTGCCAGCACATGTAAGGAAACATTACACCCCAAAGGGAGGTGAAATCCTCTGCCCAGCTTCTATTTGTCAGTCTGGAAAACTTAGCTGTGGAGTGGATTTCATATTCCGAGAGGAGCCTGTTCCTACTGCCAAGAGCAGAGGCTTCCAGGAATGCCTGACATAAGTCATCCTTGTTAGGGACTCGGCACAGTGACCCACAGGGTTGATGTGAACATTTGGATCCACATTAGAGTGATGGATTTGCTTTGCCCTGCTGATACCTCTCACCCAGGGCCCACCAAAGGCTCCAGCCTTGGAAAGACACACAGCCAGTAGCTGGTACTCAGCATGAGAGCTTTTTGGGCAACAATAATTCATCAGGCCTGGAGTCTGCTGTTGTCTGCCTAACAGATGTCCCCTTTTGTTTGTGTTACAGTTGGAGTTTTTTTGATGTCCAATGTATTCTGGATAGCAAAATGTTGTTCAGGAAAATTGTGCACTGTAAAGGGAAATCTTGAGAAGAAATATATTTTAGTGCCTAACTCTACACTGCTGTATGGGACTTGCAAATGACTGTTATGTTTACCTAACACAGTGAATATGGAATTAAATGTGAATTCCCTATATTACAAGGAAAAGACAAGAGACAGAGGGAGGAAGGAAGACAAAGGTAGAGACAGATAGAGATAGACAGAGAAACAGAGAATGAGACAGAGAAGGAAGAGAGAAAGGAGGAAGGAGACAGACAGAAACAGAAACAGAGACAGAGACAGAGACAGAGAGACAGACAGAGAAATAGAGAGGCAGACAGAGAAACAGAATGAGACAGAGAAGGAAGAGAGAAAGGAGGAAGGAGACAGACAGAAACAGAGACAGAGGCAGAGAGAGAGAGACAGAGATAAGGGATGGATAGACTGAAGAAGAAAGAAGAGAGGAGAGAGAGAGAGAGAGAGAGAGAGAGAGAGAGAGAGAGAGAGAGAGAGAGAGAGAGGATAATTTGGAGCAACACAGATTTGGAGAGAGACACCCTGGATTCAAAATGGGGTTCATTGGTTTTCAGCACTTAATATAAGGCATTTTTCAAGTGTATGTATCTTTTGGGACTGGTTAGTCACAGAGCAAAATGAGTTCTGCTCTTGGAAGGGAGCACACACGGAATGTAGTGACCACATTCAAGTCTCATGACAAACAATTGAGGGAAACCTACAATTCTAAGTCATAAGAAACTTTTAATAATTTCTAGAGGTCTTGATGGGTTAAAATGACTTTATGGTGGTATATAAGTATTAATACTCTCCCTGACCAGGTGGTAAACTCAATGCTTCTTTGGAAAATTCTGGTTGAGGTATTGAATGCGATCCTGGTCTCTTGGTGTAAGGTAAGACACAGCAGTGCGTTCAGGTCTGTGTCTCGTGTGCAATGCACAAGCAGAACCTATTAGTCCTGTGTCTAACTTCCATGGCATGGAGGCTAAAAGCATATACTTTCTTGGTCAAATCACCAAGACCAACCCTGAACTCCAGATTTAGGAGGTTCTTTTTACAGAAGTCAATGGGGGAGGAGACTTCTCTTGGTCTCACACCCTGCTCTTTGTCACTTCTAACTTGTGGGAATGTAGGCAAATGTGGCCTCTACTTTCAAACAAAAGTCTCTCCTTACACGGGAAATTTTAGTAAAGGCTTGAATGACAATTTGTCCAAGAGGAATCAAGAGATGCCCACTTTGGGTCTTTCCACGTCACCAGGAAAGGTGGACACTGGTGGGAACACAATAATGATTGAATATGGCTGCTCCCTATCTACAGCCAACCTGGACCCTGGTGAGTATTACTACATCTAATCCTAGCAGCACTACTGTGATGGTCAGGTGAGGATGTAAGGGAGCAAAGCAGGTAAGTTCATATCTAATATTATTCAAGAAGTGAAAAATGGGTTTATACAGACAGGCTGACATGTGCTTCTCCTCAAAGGTCCTTAAAAACCTACCAAAGCCTAGGAGCATCTCTCTTCAGGAAAGTGTGCTCAGCACAATGATTATTCAAGACCTGATCAAATTACGAACTACCTATTCCACGTAGCTTTGTAAACCATCTCAAGTTCAAATTCACCAAGTTCAACGTCTAGCTACTCATTATCTCCCCTCACTTAAATCTTTACATCCATTTCTTAAATAATAATGATCCTACTAATAGGAATCTCTATCTCCCAGCCATGAGCTGTATTCAGAGCAGATGCTTAAGGGATGAATCAGGATGTGTGGGCAAGTCTGTGCTCAGCGTTCCTGTGGGCATGGCCACTATGTGCTCTCCTTGTGACATATATAACTATTTCCTGCTTTCTGTCATCTCCCTTGACTTAATTTCCTTTCTAGCTCGGGTATCTGGATAACTAAGTGGTATTTAGAATGGGAAGTCCCTTCAATTTCAACCAGCGACCCCATCTTATCCTGTGCAAGGGAAATCTAGCACTGGAATCCCTCCTGATACAACCAGTTTCTGGTTTTCCTCTCTGAGCATAAACCCAAACCCCATGCATGTGCTTAAATGTACATTCTTCCAGGAAGTCTCCTATGGTTTCTTAATTCCCATGATGTCCTGAAGATATCTGCATACTGCTGCTGTGAGCTCGTCCATCCTCTCAGCAGACTGTAATTTCTGAAAAAACAAAACTGATTTGTTAGCCAACTCCATTCTTTGTACATAGCATCAGTGGTAAATATGTGTTGGACTTACTTTAAATATATACGGAATGATGGAAATTGTAATGTCCATTGCAAAAGCCACTTGAAAAAGCGACCTCTTCCTGGTTGCTCAGTAACCTACTAAACAGAGATAGACAAGCTGTAAGAAAGTAGGATACACGTGTCTGGTACCTACAGCAGTAAAGAAGCATCCATGGGGGGGAAAAAGAAGCATCCTTTTTCCTAGTCTGTAATTTTCAGAAGCAGCCTTGTCTCTTTTCCTCTCTATGGCCTGTAGAGGTCAGAAAAGGGCCTTGCTTTCCAATCAGTGGCTGTCCTTTGTCCCTATTTAGAATTCGCTTGGGTATGTATAATTAAGCCAGCTGAGGCTCAGCACATAGGAACGGAAACGCATTGACTTTAATAAAACAGAGTGTAAAACAAGTTGAGATTGACTCTAGCCTTGTTTACTCTCGCATACTTGTAACACTGGTCGGTATATTCCCAGTCAAAGACACCATCGTCCTGGGAACTGAAGCATGTCCTTTCATTGCTAGCGCAGCCTGTCCTAGCAGGCAAGCTGCACTAGCTCAGTGCTCCTGACTCATTGGAAATAAAAATTAGAAAGAAAAAAGGAAGCTTCTGTTTCTTAAGGGAAAAGAGACAATGACAAAGAGAAAAGAAAGTGGTCACAAAGAACCGCGCTCCCACGGATGTTCTTATCATTTTGTTTGATTTATTTTTTTCATGAACACAAGGATATTGGGATTCCAGAAACAAAAATGATAGCAAGACTGAAAATGGGGTAGGCTTTTAGCAAAACTGAGTAAGTGAAGTTGTTCCATGGGGAGTTTTGGAAGCCAAGATGTCATGATGTTGACATGCTATTTCATGGAAGAACTTTCATTTCTCTGGGTCTCAGTTTCCCCACTGAAAAACAGAGAACCTGGATCAGATGAAAGCTAACATCACTAACATTTCTACCATTCACAAGCGTGGCATTGGATGCCCTGCAGAGAATGTCACTTAGAGGCTGCAGGCTGGCTGGGCCAGTGAAGAGGCAGCGTGAGGCAGCTCACACTGGTTCTCTGTCTGGAGAGGATGGAGACCAGAGCTGGATAATGATCCTTTCAGAGCTGAGAGTGATGCCCTTGACACCTTGCCAATGCCCAGCAGAATAAGAGCTTCCGAAATCAGGACTAAAAATAAATAACGAAACCAAGTGACAACATAAACAGAAAGAAAGAACAGAGCGTGGACTTGAGTCAGCAAACTTGTGAACAGGATAGAGAAAAGTCAAATTCATTTTCATCTGCATTGATTGGCTGGTTAGGTGGCTGGACTCTTAGAATTCAAAACGTTGTTAGTAATGTGTTTGATACCACCCTGGGGGAAGGAGGATGAGGGCTGAGCAGAGGCGTGGCTGCTCTCTCTCTCTCTCTCTCTCTCTCTCTCTCTCTCTCTC
>JADRCD010208895.1:0-10800 GCA_019843815.1 Montemys delectorum
TTTAAAATAATTGATTAAATAGCTGGAATAAAAATTGCAGTAAGCAATTATGTAAAACCTAGGGTTGTAGTGAGAATGTCTGAATTCTTGTTTCTCTCTGGGATCTTGGTTCTGTCCCTTCTTATTTTATACTGACAGTGGTGGTAACCTCCCACCTACTCTCTGGGGCTGGGGAGAGGAGTCAGGGTAAGAGAGTACAATAAGCAGTCTGTTATCTCTATGGTATAGTAGAAAAGTCTCAGGGACATATATTCTCTGTTGTTTCTGCTTCATTAGTTAATTTTGGATAATAAATCAGGATATGGAGGATATGGCCCCTAGCTGGCCTTGGGCTATCTGCACCCAAACTGGTGTCTTCAGCCTTCAGCCAAGGAATGGACATGACCTTAACTTTGCCTTACATGCCCTCTGGCATCAGCAGGAATGCAAAATGAGCTAAATGAGAATGGCTCAAGATTTGTTTTTCTAGTTTAGATGGTGAATTTTTTTCTTTTTAATTTAAGGATATCATTAGATATATATCTTAGACTAAAAGTCCTGTCAATCCTGGGCCCACCAGATACACTTTCTACAATTTAAAGGGATTTTTTTAAAAGAAAATGCCAAAGCTTAATCTCTTGAGTTCTGGAAAGGAATCAGTAGAGTCTGCCTACCTGATATTTCTGTTGTTTCTGGGAGGGCTGTGAATTCAAAGAGAGACAGTGTAATAACAGAAGAAATGCCATGTGATTCTGCTCATTTGTACAGCACTAGAAGTGTGTTTGCTGCTCTCTGCTCCCTAGCTTCTTGAACCATGCCCCTCCTCCTCCTCCTCCTCCTCCTCCTCCTCCTCCCCCTCCCCCCCCCCCCTCCTCTTCTTCTTCTCCTTCTTCCTCTACTTCTTCTTCTTCTTCTTCTTCTTCTTCTTCTTCTTCATCTCTTCAGCACTGGCAAATTATTTATCCTGACTAAGGCACTATGCTGGGTGCTGTATACATGTAAGTCAGAAGATTCCAATTTCAGGGACTATTGAGTTCGTGTAAAGTAGTATATTATATGAAAATGATAAAGATCCAAAACTATAGAAGTAAGGAGCATGACATCACTGCAGGCTGTAGCTTTTTTCCTATGTGCAACCTTGTGTAGGTATTATACAGATTATTATAGGCATAGAGAAACATGGCAGGGAATCAAGTTAAAAATCTTCTGGAAGAAGATAATATGGACAAGTACATAGATATGTTCTATTATAATATAAATTTTAAAAGACTTGATAAGCTCTTTCAAAGAGGAAGGTTTTTTCCCTAAGTGACTTGGACTATAAAGGTCTATGAATAGCATTCAGTAGATAGCCCCACCTTAAATTAGAAGCCTAAGAGAACCTTCTCAGCTTAGATGATGCAAATATTTATGTGCATGAATATTTTAAAGGTGAATTCATCTTACTTATAGCATATTGGCTTTTAATCACAAAGCTAGACAGACATTACAACTTCACATTAGAAAGCTTAGTGTTAACAGTAGAAGATGAGAAAACAACCTCAATGACTTTTGACAGAAGAAGGGAAAAAGAAATGCTAAGTTATTTTAAGTATTGTGTTCTGTACCTGTATGTACATATGTGTCATGCACATTATAAATTTCATATATAATGAGATATTAGTCAACCTTAAAAAGATATGGATATTTGCAACAAAGTGGATAAAGAAGAGGACATCATGATAAGTGAAATACATCAGGCACAGAGAGACAAGGGCTCAGTGATCTCTCTCACAGTAGAGCCTTGGGAAGGTGAGGGACACAACAACATAGAGCCGAATAGTATGCTCAGTTCATACTATTCAACAGAGGTGTGTGTTGGGGTGGGCAGTGATAGAGATGAGTAGGCTTAAGAATAAATTGAAGGAAAGGCCATCCAGAGACTGCCCCACCTGGGATTCATCCTGTATATAGTCACCAAATGTAGATACAATTGTGGATGCCAAGAAGTGTATGCTGATAGGAGCCTGATAAAGCTGTCTCCTGAGAGGTTCTGCCAGAGCCTGACAAATATAGAGGCAGATGCTCGCAGCCAACCACTGGACCGATCATGGGGTCCCCAATAGAGGAGTTAAAGAAAGGACTGAAGGAGCTGAAGGGGTTTGCAACACCATAGGAAGAACAACAATATCAACCAACCAGACCCTTCAGAGCTTCCAGAGACTAAACCACCAACCAAAGAGAACATAGGGAGGGACACATGACTCCAGCCACATATGTAGCAGAGGATGGCATTATCTGACATCAATGGGAGGAGAGGCCCTTCGTCCTGTAAATGCTCAATTCTCCAGTGTAGGGGAATGCCAGGGCAGTGAGGTGGGAGTGGGTGGGTTGGTGGGGAGCACCCTCATAGAAGCAGGGGGAGGGGATAGGATAGTGGTTTTTGGAAGGGAAACCAGGAAAGGGGATAACACTTGAAATGTAAATAAAGAAAATATCCAATAAAAATTAACATGTTTAAGGAAGAATAAATACTTAGAATTATGCCAGATGAATAAGATTAAGGATCTCCAGTGAAGCACATAGATGGTAATTGTAATATCCTATTGTATACTGGAAGTTTGCTAAAAACAGACTTTGGGTGTTCTTCCCCCAAATGGTACTTAAATGTGATGATGGATGTATTTATTGGCTTAGCCACTTTAGCAATTTTATTATGCATATCTATATTAAAGCATCATATACTTTCAATACATACAATGGAATTTTTTAACTTATATAAAATGAATATGGTATATCTTTTTAATTAAAAGTCATTTTCAATATAAGAAGTATCTTTTCAAGCACAAATCCAGGACTAAGATGAGCATCTCTGGGACCAGTTTCCTTGCCATCACTGGGCAGACAGAGCAGAGATTGTGGCAAGTAGACACTTGGTATGAAGAGTCCCAAGGTTGGCTTGGTGTCTATGTTGTTAGTACAGTATTTTTACATGAACACTTTCTAAAATAATGCCATGGCCAAAGTTGATAATGATGCCAATGCTAACACTTTAAGGGACTGCGATTCTTGTACTCCAGGATTCTCTTTTAATATATTTTTTTTAGATGTTGAAACTTCCATTCATAAAGTGAAATGTGGTGAGACTTCCATTCATAAACTGAGATATGGTGAGATTTCCATTCATAAATTGAGATGAGGTGAGACTTCCATTCATAAATGGAAATGAAATGTGGTGAGGAGTCTTTGCTTCTGTTTTGTTTCCAGTGACAAAGTCTTAAAAATCGAAATATATCCTTTTATTATGATGTTATGGATTTTATTTGGGTTTTATTGAGAAGTAAAATTCCAATTTTGTTTTAGTTGAGCACATTAAATGTAGTGAATCTTAAGTTTCAATAACTGTGGCTACAATATCCTTTTATTATAAGATGTATGATTTTCTGGGTTCATGTATGTATGGTCTTTGGTTAAATTCTATATTAGTCATGTATTTTAAGACTGTTATGTCCAGTTTGGGATGCTGTAATTTAAAAGAACCTAGTCAAGGTTGGGTATGCATACAGAATGGGCACATTAAAGACAGGTTAAAGTAACTGAAGTTGCTTAACATGGAAAAAAGAAAGCACAGAAAAAGTGCTAATTACTGCCCTTGGGCTGAAATCACTGGAAAAAGAACATATTGAGGCAGATTTTGCTCTTATCTGTTGAAAAGGGGATGGAACATATCAGTGATTCATACAGGGGACTATTGTTTCCTTCCTAAATATCTTTTTGAGAATAGTTGATGATATTTGAGACTTCATACTTTTTTTTTTAATTTCAGAACTAAACACTCTCTTCATTATCTTTTGGTTCTATATTTCTTTTTGGAAAGAGAGATTCAATGAAAACATCTAATTACATCAAAATAACTGACTAGGAGCATGTGAGTATTTTGTGATAGATGTAAGCTCAAAGAAGGATTTGTAGAACTCACATCTGGGTCTGACATAAGTGTCCCATTGGGATTTTTCCACTATTCTGATGTCCTGATACTCAAATGTATGGTGGGTTTGACTCATCATTACACAAATTGGTATGGAAGGTCAAGCTCAAGATACATTAAACAGTGCACTTCTGCCCATGGGGCTGAGGTACAGTAGATTCTCTGAGGGAAGGCCGCTAGCAGTTAAGCATTACAGAATTCCACAATGAGTCCCAGATGACTCTGCTCTGCTCCCAGGAGCCAGGAATAAATGTGTGGGAAATTGTCTTGCAGCCTTCTTTATTGAACAGTCTTTCTTGGGATGAATTTTTTGCACTCACCAGGAGTGGTAATATCCACAGAAGTAGAGCTTTGTGAGAACCATGACCAACATTGACTCACTCTTTTTGAATATACTGGGCATGTGGAGGAAAGGGCAGGACAGATATGTCCAAACTGATTTTCTGGTTGTGGCAAATGCTAATATATGACAAAATGATAGGGCTGTAGACAGCAGGAATGCTGTTTTGTCTACCCCACCCCCAATCTGGCAGATATAAATCTTGAAACTAGAAAAAGATAAGGTTGGAGTTGGGTAGCAGATGAAGATTGGAGACAAGATATGAAAAAGAAAAAGGACAGTTATAGACACATTGAATTTATCAGCAGACCCAATGGCAGTTTTCTAGAGAATAATACAAAGTTACCATACATATTCTTAGGCAAAGGCAATCATCTTTCTCATGACACATCATTCTCTTCATAGCACTAGCAAGAAATAAATTTTTCTAGCAGGAACTATGAATCTATATCTACATCTCTCTCTATATATCTATATATGTCATATATATGTGTGTGTGTATATATATGAGACCCCATTTCTCTTTAACTTAAAAATGAACATTGTTTTAAAAGAAATAATTAGTTATATCACAATTAAACTAAGATGCTTACCAGTTTTTCCCTTACTCTGACTATACATAGAGTTATATTTCCCCCATTTACTTTTTAAGCTCTAAACTGATTGAATTATTTAAACAGCTAAACATTTCTAAATGGTTAGAAAGACAAATTTCCAAATTTTCAAATCAAGCACAAGAAAGCACCATTTTGTGTGAGTGTGGTTGTTCAGGGAATGGATACACAGAGGCAGACTCATTGTTTAGAGGCAGAATGGCAGCTATGCCTGGATGTGATGGGGCTGGATGGGAGCAAGAACTGCATTTTCTTTGTGTTTCGGATGCTGGCTGCAGATGTGAACAGATTGTGAATGTTCTTCAGACTGTGCCTTCTTCTGAATATATATTACCACAATAAAACAGTTTAGCATCATGTATGTGAGGCTGAGAAGAAACATTCACAATAAGACATTCATAAAATGTACTCAGAACAAAAAATGCAAGAGACAAAGAAAGGGACAAATTATAGAACACAGACAAATGGCTGATACTCCTGTTCAGTGTCCTTGAAGCTGAAAATTCAGGCAACAAGCTGCTGTTTTGCATCCAGACCAACTAGCAAATGTTAGGATGCATATAATAATTTGCCATAATAATCATCTTTCATTGAGTATATACACTGTCATGAAATGGCTCTACATCTTTACTCTTCTTTATAATCCCCATTAAACTTACCATCTTCTTTTTTATCTCATTTAATAACAAACATTAGGAATTGGCTTTGGAAGTAAATGGCTGAGCTTCAAATACAGTGATATCCCATTTCTGAGGGTTATTATTAAACAACAATTTTATGTTATTGCTCTGTATTTTAAAAAGAAGAGAACCATTTAGTGAGCACCCTGACAGGCAGTGGAGCTGTCTGTAGTTTAGTTTTCAGTGATGTCTCTTTGAAAAAACAGAAAACAATAAATCAATAGTAAAATCTCCACTACATGTGCCTTCTCATTCAAACCCTGAGAGCCCAAGGTCAATTCCCGAGGTGGCAGAACTCTGAGCTCTCATTCCTGCTCCATGCAAGAGTTTGGTTTGGTGCTTAGTTTCCATAAAGTGTTGTCTTTTCTCTCTGCTCAGTTGATAGCAAGTCTGTTGGACTCTGTTGCATCACCATTCTGGCTTACAGACCCCTTAGCATATAGTGCTGAGTCTGACTCATTCAGCAACAACTTTTAATATTATCATTATGTCTGAAGCTACTGATATTCTATTTTTAGTTCTGCATAAGTGTTAGTGTGTGGAAGAGGCTTAGAATTAGGTCTACTTTCTATAGTCTGCAGTAGAGACTGTGGCTAGGAAAGATTTCAATACATGCAGCTAGCTACATAGGTGCAGAGCACAAGCAGAACTCCCTTCACTGCAGCTTTGTTTGCCTCTCAGCTACCTGTTTGAGAACACAGTTATAGTAGAGAGATTCCTGAACACAGCTTTTGCAAACAGTCCTATTCTTTGAGATTTGTGAATCTGGTAGGTCCACTCTTAATTATCCAATGAATGAAAAAATTATTCATTCAGTCAACAAACTCTTGAGATCAGTGTTTATACTAAGCACCTATCTATATCAGAGGGTGAATGAAACTGAAAAAATGTATTAATTTATTAGAGTTTAGTATATTCTGCAGAAAGAAATTATTCCATGGGTAAAACAGTTCTGTCACAATCAATCATTTTCTTACTTGACTTAACACCCCTCTACAAATTGAAACATGTTTGGTACTGATCTTGGGGCCAAGAACCCATTGCTAGCAGGTCTTAGGAAAGGAGAAGTTACTACTCTTATTCTCTAAATATTATTAAATATTATAAATAATATAAATTTTATTCTCTAAGTCCTAATGATTTATCATGATACCCATATAGCAGTGCATCTCTTAGTCCTCATCAGAATAGCCCCCCTACCCCCAAGAGATGACATTTAACACAGTTACTCACATCTGGACAGGGTGCAGAGAATAAGACACTGCAGAATGCTCAGCTCTGAGCAGGATATCTGTTTTCACAGCTTCCTCTCACTCCCACAAAGCTCATGAATCACGGCAGTAGTGTAAAAGTCAGAGGTGGTGAATGACTACAAGGATACAAAGAGCCAGTGTTTTCCAGACACAAAAAGGCAGTTGCACATAAACTCACAGCAGTTTTGATAGGATGTTCATGACCTGTGCAATCTCAAGCCAGCTAGAATCTCAGCATAGAGAAAGGAGGTAAGCACAGAGTCCCAGCCCTAGCTAAGGAGCTATTGACAATTGATAGTGGTTAGGAAGGGGACAGTCTCTTTTAAGGGTGTGGCCCCAGTGGACTGACCTTGACCAAGCTCTAGTCAAAGGCCACACATATATGGGCATCATCAACTGTACCTGCTTTTTTGTTTGTTTGTTTGTTTTGTTTTTAAAGATGATACAAAGTTGGGGAAGTAGGAAAGTGGGAAGGAACTGGGAAGCAGAAGGGGCGAATATGAGCAAAATGATTTGTACAAATTATCAAATAATAGATAAAAGTAAGGAAGGAAAAAATAAACAAGTATATCTAAAAATTATACAGGAAAGATGATCAGACCAAAAAAGAAAAAAAATGGAAATAGATGATAGGAGACACTGGAGTTGGGGCATTAATTCAGGACTTTAGTCACTAAGATGACAACAGTCCTCTCTAAAGAGGTGACATTTGTATAAACACTGCTTGCTTAAAGGGGGAGACATGGACTGCCCAGGGAACAGCATTTCATGTGGGAGGGTCAGTAATGCAAAGACTAAGGAGAGACTGTGCCTGGCATATTTGCTGAGCATCAAGAAGGCAACTGAAGACAGGAGCGTGAGTATGTTAGGAATGGTCCCTCTTCATCCACACATCCTAACTAATAGAAAATGTTAGGAATGGTCTTCCTTAGAGTATGATCAGCATGGTCCTTCTTCACCCATATGTCCTGCTTAATAGTCCCTGTCATGGGAAAATCTTGGGCGTTAAAAGGAATAATCAGTCCACTTTTTCTTCAATATAGACTTTTTTCCTTGAATCATAATTAGTGTCTTCTGCCGTGTTTAAAGAAGTGTGTTTCTGAAATTCTGCACTGGGGCTGGGAGCTGAGCATCTTCATGTTTTCTAGCTGAGAAGTTTGAGATCCCAGCAATCATTTTCTCTTAGAAAATGTGAACACCGGGTGTGGGATGGTGTGGGGAAATGATACCTGGAAGGGGGGGGGCTCCCCCTTCTCAGAAGAGAAGAGGAGGGGTTATAGAAAGATCTGTGTGAGGGGGTACAGGGAGGAGAGGGGGGCTGATCCTGGGATGTTAAGTGAATTAAAAAAGTAAAAAAATGTAAAAATAAAATAAAATGTGCACATCTGTATGCATACCTCAACAGCTGAGGTGTGTGTGTGTGTGTGTGTGTGTGTGTGTGTGTGTGTGTGTGCGTGCGTGAGCATATTTCCCAGTGAAGTTCATCAGGGTCTCTTCCTTCTAAGAACTTTTGGGGATTCAGTTCATTGCTAAATTGCCTGCGGCTTTCTAGAAAAGCCTGGTCCCATAGCTTCTGATTGCAAAAGCCAGTCATTGGGTGGAAAACCAAGTGCATTGACAACTGGTGGGGAAGGTATAATAGCTCTTAATAGGAAAGCCTAGAATTTCAGAGTAAGGTTGGGCAGAAGATCATGGGAAATGCTGTGTGAAAGAAAAATCACTGTGTGTGCATTCATGTGCACGTGTGGGTGCGTGGGTGCATATGTGTGTGCTTGTGTGTGTACGTGTATGTTTGCTTGCTTTTATTGCCAATCATAAGAACTCCTGTAATGTCTCACAATTGATTCAACACTTCCCCACCCCTTACCTCATCCAGACTCCTCCTCACTTCCAAACAGCCTCACTACACAACACAAAATGACATAAACACATCCTATGCACTGTTCCCAACCCCTTGTAATCGATGATGTAAGGTCAGCATGGTTGGGTGCTTGAACCAAGATCACTCACTCGGCACTCTGTGAGCAGTGAACTTGAGCATCATCCCCTGTAGCCTCTATGCTTCCAGTCCTGCGGCTCTAGCTTTTGTCAGTTCACAACCTCTTTGCCTTGCATACCCGGGCTTCTAAAAGAAGGACACCCTTCTCTGAACCCAGACTATTGTTTACCAGCGTCCCTAATCTCCTCCCAGCTCTGTTTTTCTGCCAGATGTGCAAATACCGGGAGAAACTCAGCAGCACCAAACATGTAGAGTCTACCACAGTGAGTGGGTCTGATAAATGCTCGTCACAGCCACTTGCTCTGCTCTTCTCTGCAAAATCTTTCAAGTTTCCCTGAAGGGAAGGTAATTAAAAAAAAAACCCTTCTCTATTCTTGCCCGGTCTCAGGAAAGGAAAGATAATTTTTAGAATGCAGTAACCATGATGTCTACCTTAACATCCCAGGAAAGCTGGTGCACACTTCTGCCCTAACCACTCTCCGCCGTGCATGTCTGCAGCTCTAAAAGCATTACCATGCCCCGCTTTGGGATGAAAAAGCCTTGCCTAGATAATGTTTAGATGCCAGGGAGACAAAGTCTTGTCCTTGTTGACCAATGTACTTCTCATGTGGCTAAAACGGAGTCTACTGTGTTAGCCAAGCTTCGTCCATGGACATCTGACTTGAATGAGAGACTTCTTACCGAACTTTGAGTATGTGACCTAGATCCTGAATTGTGATGCTCAACATGAATAAATCTTTTTAGTTTCAGGTTGAAAAGTGGCATAGACATTTTCTGTGAAGTATTGTGCACAAAAGTCACAATATTAAAACCAGATGGTCAAAGGGGTCAGTATTGGGAAAGACTTTCTCTAAGAGTGTGTTTAACAGAGGAGACAGGTTTATGTAAGTCAGTTATAGTGGGAAGGCTATAGAACTCCTTAATGGGACATCTTCTTCCACCTCCTGCTCTGAGGAATGAAGACACAATCTGGATGGAGCATTGAGTCCTTTCTGTGAGTAAGTTGAGTTTGTGGCATCCAGAGTCTGCAAAGTAGAGAAATTCGTGAAGATAAGTTGCCATATAGGATGCAAGCATGGACAACAACGATCCTGTGTTGAGTAGCAATACATTAGACACAGCATGTAATCTATAAGCTTTGCGACAAGAGCAGTGGGTGTTGTCTTCTTTTATCCTTTGTGTTGTATATGCTTAAGGTATAGAACATTGCATCTGGTCTAACATATTCTTAATAAAATAAATTCTAGAGTCAAACTGGTGACGATGTTAAGTGAAAGAAGAGAAGCTGCGTGTCCTCTTTTGCATGTGGGAATCATATAATTACGTATGTAGAAACAAAACCACAAGGGAATTAGGGTCAGAGGGCAAACTGATGTAGCTGTGCAAGGCGGACATGGCTAAGATCTAATCCAATAACATGAAGACTGTAGTTAGGCATCTATTGGCGCACAGAGTTAAACTCTGTTTCTTTCATTCTGTGAGAACATCTAATAGCAAGACTCAGTGTATAACAACCATTATTATGTTTTGAATGGAGATAACTCTGAGGACATGGACCTAGTGCCCTTTGTTAAAGAGAACATTCTTTACCTTACTTGTTCAACTTTGACCATGTTTTGGGGGTTTCTACCTGAGCTCTCAATTCTGTACCTTTTGCTCTATGTGTCCATTTCCTTTCCAGTACCGTATTTTTGCAATTATTGTATTTTGGTGCTATTAAATTCAATTCAGACAATGTGATAACTCCAACTTTGTTCTTTCTTTCTCAGTTTTGCTCTGGCGACTCAGGATCTTCTATGGCTTTAAAACTTTTGTTTACATCGTTGTCCTGGACTTTTCAGCATATAGATGATTCATTTCTTTGGTTGAATTTACTAATCTGTTAAGTATTTTATTCTTTATGATGCTTTTATAAATGGACTTCTCTCTCTCTTTCTCTCTCTTCCTTCCTTCCTTCCTTCCTTCCTT
>JADRCD010208896.1:0-47641 GCA_019843815.1 Montemys delectorum
GGGGGGGGGGAAGTCTGCCCAATCGAAACCTTTTTTGAGTCATAAAACCCATAGAGTATTCACTCATTCAGGAAATGTTGCATATCTGAAGCTGTGCTTATGATAGCTGGCTGATTCAGAGACTGGTTGTTAGTAAGTTCATACAAAGATCAGAATTGCTAGAACAGTTGGTGACTCATGAGTCTGTATTTTATTAATAGTTAAGTAAGTATGATTTTAGGATCTTTGTGAGTTCTAATATTCCATAATTTGATGGTTGTCTTTTGCTAGAAGAAAGGCAGCAGCAACTCTAATAACATCATCTAACCCTAATCCTAATCCTAATCCTAACCCTAACCTAACCCTAACCCCAACCCTAACTCAGTTCCTGTAGAGGCAACACCATTGTCTTTGAGTGGAGTGGGCAGAAATTCATTGTTATTTAGGAGTGTGTTTGATTCATGTACTAGACTGGACACAATATTGCTTCTCTACATTACATTACATTGACTCTGAGTTTCCCATATCCTGCCCAAGCTTCCCAAGTAGATGTGCTTGGACTACAGATGCACACTACTGAGCTGGCTCCAGGCTGCCATCTTGATTCTATATTAAACTACACAGGGTACTCATTGCAGCCCAAGACACGGAAAGATCTTACTGTATCTTTACAAAATCATCAAACCTGTACCAGTTCAGTGGAGCTAAGTAATGCAAATGAAAGAGACAGACAAAGGGACATAGTAAGGGCATGAGTGAGAAATCTCTCTCACACGTGATTCCCACTTGCTTTGCTGTGGCATGTACTCTGAAGTCTATAGAGACGGATGCTTGAAGAGTGGAATGAGAGAATGATTACTGTTTA
Source organism: Montemys delectorum (assembly GCA_019843815.1). Taxonomy (NCBI): domain Eukaryota; kingdom Metazoa; phylum Chordata; class Mammalia; order Rodentia; family Muridae; genus Montemys; species Montemys delectorum. The sequence continues at coordinate 845 of JADRCD010208896.1, forward strand.
GCCAAATAATGCTACATGGAAAATATGCAGCGCTTTCGCGTACCTGGAGGACCTACATGTGAGTGAGAGGAAAAGGAGGGGCCACGTTGGAGACAGAAGCATCCCTGAGCTCTGAACTCTCACCCCTGCACTAGAAATAATAAGATGACCTCCCTCCCCCAGTGTTTCTGAGTTCTGCTTTTTCAAGGAGTAAGCTATTACTACCACTAAAAGAAAAATCTAATTTCATTCACAGCAACAGCCTTTGATAAATTCTTATTTCTGGGGGTTCAAATTTAAACCTTTCCAGAAAGCAGTAACCAGCTGGCATTCGCCTGAAGCTGTTCTTTGTTACTGTTTTCTTGCCGCGATCATTTTCCTAATAACAGTTTGTGTTGGAGCCATGTCCTCATGGTTGATTTGTAGGTGCATGCTGAAAACTCTCATCCGTGAAATGCCTTGGAACCACAGCCACAAAACAGCTTGTATAAAGGCATAAATACCATACGCCAAAGAGGAAGGCAGCTGAGGCCCACATTTCCATATTCCGTTGATTTTCAGGGCCAGATAAATAAATAAAATACTAGCAAGAATCTTGTAAACAAAGTCATTAATTGTATTGTGCAATGATTATCTAAGTGGAGTCTGTCAGCCCAGGCCATTGGGAAAAGAAAAATGAGAAACATGGACAGAAAGGAAGAGAGGGTTTGGAGAGGAGGGCATGGAGGGCATTATAGACCACAGCACATGTGGTTTGTTAATATCACACTCTGGCTGGGTACTCGATTCCAGTCATTCTCTTTCAGTTATTAGTTCCATGGAATCATTATTTTTACCTCAAGGAACAGACCATCAGTGGCCCCCAAACACTGCCAAGAACATAACAACATCACCTGGATACCTAGATACCTGGAAGTATCTATCTGTCCGTCTGTCTATCAACTATCTATCTATCATCTATCTATCTATCTATCTATCTATCTATCTATTCATCTAGCTGTCTGTCTATCTATTCATCTATCTATCCATGCATCTATCCATCCATCATCCATCTTTTCTATCAGCTATCTCTATCAGCTGACAATGTATCTATCTACCTATGTACTTATATATGTATGATCTACCTCTTCTTCCTCTGTGCTTACGTGTTTTATTCTATTTTTAGTGCAAGGTTTTTTTCTTAAATATTTCTTGTGCAAACACTGTAATTATCACTATAGAGATTTGTCTTAGTTAGGGTTTGTATTCCATATTCTATCATGACCAAGAAGCAAGCTGGGGAGGAAAGAGTTTATTCAGCTTACACTTCCACATTGCTGTTCATCACCAAAGGAAGTCAGGACTAGAACTCACACAGGGCAGGAACTTGGAGGCAGGAGCTGATGCAGAGGCCATGGAGGATGCTGCTTACTGGCTTGCTTTCCCTGGCTTGCTCAGCTTGCTTTCTTATAGAACCCAGGACTACCAGCCCAGGGACGGCACCACCCACGCTGAGCTGGGCCCTCCCACCTTGATCATTGATTGAGAAAATGCCTTACAGCTGGATCTCATGGAGGCATTTCCTCAAGAGAGGCTCCTTTCTCTGTGATAACTCCAGCTTCTGTCAAGTTGACACACAAAACCAGCCAGTACAAGATTCAACAAAACACACCTTTATCTCTCGTTGCCCCTGGGCATTCTACATAGTGGGATTATTTTTCCTCATAGATGCACAGAAGGTCAGAAGAATCTCATGGCTTTTTAGCCCACTGTGAAGTAACTGACAGACCTTGGGCTGTATTAAAATACAAAGTGTCTCTATTCAGAAGTTAGAATACCATCTCCAGTGAAGCTATTGTTCAAATTTCTTCATCTTCCTTGTTAAAAAGAAAAACTTTAGATTAATTCAACAAGTCTGTTGATTGGAATGAAGAGAGCAGCTTGCAAATCCCCCGGCTCTGACAAGTGTTCATAGGACCTCATCCAGTTAGGTACAGAAATGGGATGTTTGGGAACGGAAGAGCACAGTTTATTGACTGCATGTGTGCTATTTCAGCTGATCTAACCAGAAGAGCCTGTGACTGGCTCAACCTCAGTTGCTATTTACAGTGCCTGGCTCAACCTTAGCCACTGGAAACACAAAACCAAAACCAAAATAGAAAACCTCCTAACTCAGACTTTTTTGTTCATTTGCCTGTGTAATCAACCAATTCTTATTATTGTAGCAGACTCTGAGACCCCCGTGGCCCTTCTTTGTGATTTATCTCACAGAGCAGGAATTTCTATCTGTTTCTGGCCAAGTCTCCCATGAGGTTGGCTCTGAGATGAAGACTGACCTATGGGAAGCTTTCTGGAAAGGGATGTCATCCAGCTCTGTGGAGGAAGGAGGGATGAGAGTTTGGGGTGGTGGGATGGGGGAGGTGTAAGGCAGGGTGGGGGGATTGAACTGTAGTACTAACATAACTGATGTGATGCTAAGACTTGCCACCACCGCCCCTGCATGTCCCCTGCCACATTGTCATGTTTTTTAAATTCACCCATCACGGCTGGTGAGAAGGCGCTTCCGAGCCTTCCCCCAGTACACACTAAACAGCAGCTTTTATCTTCTGGAGCCATGTGGGGGCCATGCCAGCTCTGAGTATGATCATTGCGATCACACATTTGGAAACTGGGGAACTCCATATTAGATTTGTGGATCTAGTGCACCCATTTTGATTTGGACTTGGTCTAAGGCTGCAGATGCCCAGAGTGGAATATCGACGTGGACCATGCTGACAATAAATAGCCCTCAGAATGTTTGAGCATCTCCTTTGGCAGTGTTCAGGGGAGCTTGAGTCAACTGCCACAGGACTCTTGCAGAAAGTAGTCACGATCCCTTTAGACCAGTGGTTCTCAACCTTCCTAATGCCACCACCCTGTAATATAATTCCTTATGGTATGGTGACACCCCCCCCCCCCACCTCCACCACAAACTCACTTTTGTTGCTACTTCATAACTGTAATTTTTCTGTTATGAATTGTAATGCAAATGTCTGACAAGCAGGTTATCTGATACGTGACACCCCGCGCCCCCCCCCCCCGCAAAGGGTGCTGACCCACAGGCTGAGAACCACTTCTCTAGCTATTTTAGCTATTTCTTACAGTGCTACAGTGTCTTTGACTGGTATCTAGATTCTCCTTTTGGCAAGAAAATCTGAGTGTAAGTACTGACTCCAGTCTGGAAACTAGACAATGGGTTATGACGTTTGCCTGTGGTAGCTTGTCTTCAGTCGCTCTCAGTGTCCATCTTTGCCATATCTTGATTATAAAGATTAAGCGATAGTCTTACTAGCTACTCATGTGACTTGGCCCTGGGAATGGTTCATTCTCTTCACCCCATAGCTCCCTGAAGGGCATGTCTTTCTGGCTACCACTCCAGCCTGAGCCTTGCCACCTGGAACTGACAGTAGAGTGTGTGTGGGGGGAGGGTGTGTGGGGGGGAATCTTATCGTCTCTATTGCTATCAGGAAGCTCCAGTCTGTGGCAGAATGCCCTACACCAGCTCTGTGAATCGAATCTGCTTCTTTGCCTACCTTCCAGAGCAATAACAAGGATTAAAGCTTGGAAGTGGAAATGCAGATGCTGGGCATCACAGGAGGGAAAAAGTGACCCTTCCCTAGGGTGGTGTCCTCGGCCATGCTGATGGGCTCAACATTCTAGTTAGGTCTTTAGGGAGGGTTTCGATGCCAGGATGGTTTTTGGACCCTTGGAGAAAATAATGGCTTGCACTAACTAAAGTAAAAATAGCAGAATTAACGCGGCAGACACTGAAAGTGTGTGTGTGTGTGTGTGTGTGTGCGCGCGCGCGCGCGCGCGCATGAGGGGGGGTATTCATAGACTGAGACATGTCAGGATATACAGACAGTGCCAGATGGCACACTGCCTACTGCAGTGATCAGGGACGAAGAGGAGGCCCCACAGCACTGGAGTCCAGAGTGCCTTCTTTAGTCAAGGATGCATTTAGTAGTTGTCATTCTTGTTGTTGCTACTGCTGTTGTTGCTACTGCTGTTGTTGCTGTCATTGGTTTGGTTTGGTTTGGTTTGGTTTGGTTTGGTTTGGTTTGGTTTTTCTGAGTAAATAAAACGTTAAGATTTCCTTTTTCATTATTCTTTTTAAGAAGGAAAAAATTAGAGAGAAAACATTGAAACTGTGTCACCCAGAGAAAAAGCTCTTCAGCATGCCAGTGACCATTTTTTTTCCTGTAGTTCCTGCATTTCCTGCCCCTGCCCCTGCCCCTGCCCCAGCCCCAGCCCCAGCCTCCGCCCCTGCCCTCACCCCTGCCCTCGCCTTCACCCCCACTCCCACCCTTGCTCCTGGTGCTAGGACTAAAGGCCTGAGCTACCATACCCAGCTGACCTTTAACAAAACAAAACAAAACCAAAACCAAAACCAATTGTAATTAGCTGTGCATGGTGGTGCGTAACTTTCAATCCCAGCATTCAAGAGGCTGAGGCAGGCTGATCTCTGTGAGTTTGAGGCCATCCTGGTCTACAGAGTAAGCTCCATAACAGCCAGAGATACATAGTGAGACATTGTTTCAAAAGAAAAAAAAAACAGAAACAAAAAAAACCAAAAAACAAAAATATTAACAAACAAACAATTGCAACTATGTACAAGGCCCTGGGTTTTATGCCTGTGATGAAAAACAAATATTTTGTTCTCCTCCTTCCCAGACAGCCATGCAAGCTGGGATTCACGATACTTCTTTGTTTATTCATAACTTTCCTCTGCTTTTAATACATAGTAGTTTTTTTTTCTCTTCTAAATTAGTTTTTCAAAAATAGGACCATATTTCAGTTTGTGTCATCTTGTTTCACTGCTTTATAATATATCACGGAAATCATCCCCAAGTTAACTGTTATAAATCAAACTCATTCTTTATAACTCGAAAACGCCCTAGGATAGCTGCACACGTGTTTTCGGTTATTGACACTTTGAATAATGGTTCAATACATAGCCTTGAACATATGCCCCTAGGCAATGGTTGAATGGATTATGCTAAACCAGGGATCGACATCAAACTTCCCAGGCTGATGTTCTATGAGCCACTGTTTGCTCTTCTCAATGGTGTCCAGAATCCAGAGTCATTTTATCAAAGTTCTCCAAACAAAAGCACCCTCTGCCCGATTGTTAACCATGGCTATCTCCTCACTCCTAGTTACTTAGGAAAGGAAGCCCAAATTTATCAGTATGCTTTCTAAATCTTCTCTATGGAAGGACTGCCTAAGATTTTTACATGTGACCCTTGGTTTATAGGTATATAAAATCAACATACAAAGCAAGCATCTACCGAAATAAGTCCTAAAGAAATTGTTTTTAAACTAATTCTTCAGTATTTATAGAATCTTATTGTTTAATAAAGATGAAAAACTTGCAAGCTAATGAAAAGAGGGTGTTTTTTTACCTTTAACACCAAGGATTAAACACAGCCACATCACCTGATACTACAGGATAAGGAGTGTTTTCAACTTTCTCGGGGTTAACCAATATTCTCACTTCTTTATGCAATCAAAGCTGAGAAGTCTGTCTTGCATAAATACTCCACACACAGTGGGAAAAGTATGATAGAACCATTTTAGAAATTGTTGGAAATTCTGTCCTAAACCCAGGCCAAAATTCATTTAATGGCTTTTTGTGAAACTCAAGTCAGTGACTCAAACAGCAAGTTTTAAAATCAAACAGTCTAACATGATCCAATCCAAAGGTGACACTGCCCTGTGGACATCGAGGGGAAGCGTTAAGGAGTATTAACTCCTTGCTTTCGGTAATGAAACCACCGTGTGTTTGTAGGAGCAGAAAGCCATCATGCACTGCCCTTCAGGACAGTGGAACAGTGTGGAGTCTGAGTGGAGGTATTTCAGGATCCACTGGAATTGCATGGTCTGGTGGCACAGAGTACATATGCTGTGTGTTCAGAGCCACAGCTGCAGTGACGTCATGTCATGCCATACAGGAGAATGCTACCATAAACACCTTAGATTCATCTGGAAGGAAAAAAATTAGAGAGAAAACACTGAAACTGTGCCACCCAGAGGAAAGCTCTTCAGCATACCAGTGGCCATTTTTTCCTGTATTTCCTGCATTTCCTGCCCCTGCCCCTACCCAGGCCCCAACCCCTGCTCCTGGTGTTAGGACTAAAGGCCTGAGCTACCACACCCAGCTGACCTTTTTTTTTTTTTAAACAAACAAAACAAACAACAACAACAACAAACCAATTATAATTAGCCGTGTATGGTGGTGCATGCCTTCTATCTCAACATTCAACATTCATTGGTTTTAAGTTAATTTCTCTTTGGTCTTCATGCATTCCAAAACCTTTTACTGTTGCCAAGGTTTTAGGAGCTCCACACTCAGTTACGTGGCCTCAGACTTAACCGCGGTTTAGAGAGGAGGAGGAGATACAGTGGAAGATTAACATAACGTCCTGAACTTCTTCCTGTCTAGTTACTATTCCTCTCCTTCCCTGAACACCCATGTGCTACACTCGGAAGAAGGAGCAGGTTGCCACTTCCCAGCAACGCTCGATGACCTCCTGGGCTCAGCCTCAGCCAGTCTAACTTAGTCAATAAACGCTGTGTCTCAGTTAGGGTTATCGTGGCTGTGATGAAACACCACGGCCCCACGTAACCTGTGGAGGAAAGGGTTTGTTTGTTTGGCTTACGTATACTGAATCACCATCCACTAAAGGAAGCCAAGGCAGGAACTCCAGCAGGACAGGAAACAGGAGACAGGAGCTGATACAGAGGCTGTGGAGGGGTGCTGCTTATTGGCTTACTCTTCCTATCTTGCTCAGCCTTACTTCTTCTTCTTCTCCTTCTCCTTCTCCTTCTCCTTCTCCTTCTCCTTCTCCTTCTCCTTCTCCTCCTCCTCCTCCTCCTCCTCCTCCTCCTCCTCCTCCTCCTCCTCCTCCTCCTCCTCCTCCTCCTCCTCCTCCTCCTCCTTCTTCTTCTTCTTTTTTGGTTTTTAGAGACAGGGTTTCTCTGTATAGCCCTGGCTGTTCTGGAACTCACTCTGTAGACCAGGCTGGCCTCGAACTCAGAAATCCGCCTGCCTCTGCCTCCCAAGTGCTGGGATAAAAGGCGTGGGCTACCATTGCCCGACTCTGACTTCTTATAGAACTCGTGATTGCCAGCCCAGGGATGGCACCACCTACAGTGGGTTGGGTCCTCCCACATCAATCGCTAATTAAGAAAATGCCCTACATGCATGCTTACAGCTTATCTTATGGAGGTATTTTCTCAGGTGAGGGTTCCCTCCTCTCAAATGACTAGAGCTTGTGTCAAGTTGCCATAAAACTAGCCAGCATGCCTTCTATGGAGCCTGTGCTAGTAACGCCTATGCACTCCCCCGCCCCCCGCCCTGAGAGCTACCTTAACCTCTTCTGTACTTAGATAGTTCTCTGCATAGTTTTTCTTTGATAAAATCTTCTATTTAGTGTATTTTTAGGAGGTTGGAGAATGAATGGTTAAGATGTTAAGAACACTTACTGGTTTTGCAGAAGATTGGGGTTTGGCTCCCAGAACCCCCAGTGGGCAACTCACAGGTACCTCCAACTCCAGGGGGTCCAGAGCCCTCTTCTAGCCTTTGTGGGTACACACTTACACACGCACGCCTGCACACAGAGATGGAGAAAGACAGAGAGATAGACAGATAGACATATAGAGACAGGGAAAGACGGGTACAAAAAAAAAATAAATCTTCAAAAATAAGTGTTTTTAGAGTGACAGGAAATTTGCAGAGGAGACACATGGTGTTCTTGCTTGGCTCTCATGCATGCTTCCTCATCCTGTCATCTTATGTTATTGCTCCATAGTTCTCAAAACTGTGAAGCCAGCTCTAGCTGGCCTTGATCACTAGACTTTTAAGAAACCACTGCTTTCTCTTTTTTTTCTTTATATAATTATCTCTTACAGAAAAATTGGCTGGGGAGCCGCAGAAATGAATCAGCTAGGAAGCCCTCCCTCTCTGAGTAAATGGCTTACAAACAGAACATAAATTGAGACAGAATCACACTAGTGTATTGCCCAGACTGTACCAGCATCACTAGGAACTCTTAACCCTGCAGCAAGGGTTACACGGGGATACACAAAGCAAAAGCGAGTGCTAAGAGAACTGGTATCTCCAAATCAGCTTCATCTGTATGTCCTGGCAGCAGAGGTGGCTAGGATATGGAGTATTCAACCACCATTTGCAAAAGAAAAGAGAGCATTGTTAGAACAAGTATAATTCTAAAATATGCAATACATTTTTGGATAAAACCTTTAAAAAAGACATTAAAGAAGGGCCAAACAGACGAATCGTCTGTATTTGCTGATGAGAGGATTCAGAATCATGAGTACGTCCATCCTTCCCAAATTATGAACCTATAAATTCAATAAACTCGCCGTGAAAACCTTAAGGTTTTTATGAATCTGTATGACAAGTGTTGATTTTTAAGTGTCATGCTGAAGAGCAGATCTCCCTAAGGAGCTTTCTGGGAGGCACAGGGTGGAGGGGGATAGGCGCTCATTTTGCAAGATACCGAGAATTAGTTTGGAGGTCAGAGAAGCCAGTTCATGCAGGAACCTGAACCTGATCCCCAGAACCTATGGGAAAACCCTAGCTGTGGTGGTCTGTGCTTTTAATCTCACCACTGGGGGGGAAATACAGGCAAAGAACAACAACTTCATTAAAACCCAACAGCCAGAAAGCTACATTGGTGAGGACCATCCTAGGTTATGGTACAACAACTAATCAATTCTGAAAGAGCCTTGCCTGCTGCAGTAAAGTCTTAACGAGCAGTCCATTTGTGCTGTTATAACAACAACAAAATACTTTCAACTGCGGGTTTATAAGCAGCAGAGACTTCTCCCTGTGCTAGAAGCTAGAAATCCAAGGTCAAGGGCGAGCAGATTTCCTTTGGAACTGTGCACTGTGTGGATAGGGTGGAGTCACTCCCAGGCTTCTTTTACAGGGACATTCATCCTAGTCTTATTCCAGGAGGCTCTTCCTCTGTGGCCTCTTCACTTTCCAAATCCCTCACATCCTAATATCACTTTGGGGATTGGGATTTCAACATAAAGATTTGAGCGGGACACAAGCCTCCCTCATGACATTTGTCCTGTCAGCTATCAATAAAAGACACAGGCCCTTCCTGCTACTCCACCCTGGAAGTCTAAACTTTTTCCATTACACAACTCGAAGTCTTGAAGTTCTTTGCTCTAGTATGCTTTCAGGCATGCACATCCCCACTGGCTGAAAGTTGGGCCTTAGCAGAGCCATGTGCAAGGCTGGGGGATGCAACTTTTCTGCAGCCTGGGAAAAAGGATGTCAGTTAGTGTGAAAACTTATACTAACATCTATAGTGACATAGATACCGTTGGAAGGTACTAGAGATTCTTAAAAGATGATAAGAAGTTAAAAGGGGAAAGGAAGAGAGAGAGAAAGAGACAGACAGACAGAGACAGACGGAGTCAGACAGAGACACAGAGACAGACAGAGACAGAGACAGAGAATTCCTTTGCTATACTTCCTACCAATAATTTCCGATGGCTTAAAAGATGGGATAGGAAAGACAAATACATTGAGGGACTGAAGAGGTGGCTTAAGGGCACTGGCCGATCTTGCAGAGAACCTGGGTTTGATTCCCAGCACCCATGTGGCAGCTCACAACTGTCTCTAACTGAGCTCTATCTTTAATTATTTGAACAAACTCTGCACTACATTCCACAAAGGCTCTACTAATTCACATTCCCAGTGACAGAAAACTAGAGTTCTGCATTCTCTGCGTGCAAGAATAAAAGCAAACTTGTTATTTGTCATCTTTTTGTCGGACCCAAGTCCTTGTGCATGCATCTGCAGGCACAGAAGGGAGAGGAAAGAGATCAGAGATCTCGGTGCTCTGCCTGAGAGCTCTGGGTCTGTGAGTGGTTAGGTGTACAACTATGAGAAAGAGGCTGTTAACCCTTTACACCGAGTCTGCCTGTGCCCTAGTACACTTTAAGTTTTGTTTCCTCTAGTAAGTGTGCATCAGAGTCATGTTGTTATTTAACCAAACCATTTCCCTCCCCAGTGGCCAGGTTTTATCTGCCCTTCCGAGAACCTCCAGGCAAGTTCAACTTCTTCAGAATCTTACTACAACTTATGAGGTAATTCCCTAACTTACATTTACATTAGCATTTTTCTCCTGTGAGCATTGTGAACTGTGTTTCCCTGCTAGTCTGTCTATAGGTATCTGGCTATAATCATATGGCCTTTGGTTTCCAGAATCAAACCTTTACCTTTGTTTGAGGTATCATGGTATTACTTTGAAGCTGTGAGCATATCAGCACAAAGCTGTTACAGTAGAAGATTGATAATATTTTGCTTGGAGAATAGTGGTTCTTAGCCAAAGGGTAGGCACATAAGCTATAAGGAAACTTTTATTAAAATGTCTGTGCCTGGGTCCCACCTCCCCAGAAGTCCAAGATGTGGAAAGATTGGCAGCAGAGAGTGAATGAGCCTGTGTTTGTTAGTGTTCTTTGGGAACTAGAGATCAAATACAGGTGCAAGTAGTAAGGGGTGCTTGCTAATGATAAAGAGAAGGGATGGAGCTGGGGGAGGCAGAGGGAGCTGACCCGGCAGAATGGAAGGGTGTGATGATAGTTCTCAGTCTGCAGAGAATTTCCCAGGTCAGGCAGTGGAAGCTTTGCTTTAGCAAAATCACTACCAGAACCCCACCTCTGGGAGGAATGACTCTGCAGGAAAACACAGCGTGAGGTGGCATGAGCACAGCCCTGCGCAGGAGGACCTCAGCCGGAGGTGTATATCACATGGGTGGCCACTCGAGTCACCTGCGCCTCTGACAGGCACAGAGCTGAATGGAACATGTTGGTGGCCCTCTCATGAAATAAAAATGAAATATCTCTAGAGAAAGGATCAAAAAAAAATCTCGATTTTAACCACTTTGCTCTGTTCCTTGTCTATTTTTATTTTCATTGTTTAATTAGCTTACAAAAGAACAAACCTGAGTTCATTTTGACATTTTCATATATATACATACTATTACATACATACATACACACATACATACCTGTACATATACATATGTGTGTGACAACACTGCATTCTCGTTTACCTCAGAACCTCATTGCTTATTCTGATACTTGATATATGCTTTTAGACAAATTAGTTATGATCCTTAAGTGTCTAATCTTTACATCTGCCTGATTGGTATTCTAATAAGAAAAAAAGAAAGAAAGAAAAAAGAAAGAGAAAGAGAGAGAGAGTGAGAAAGGAAGAAAGAAAGAACAAACTTTGGAGAAGTGCAGTAGAATGAGAAAAATGTAAATATTCAGAGGCATTTGGATGAACAAAAGAAGTCACTAACATGATAATAATATCAAACGCACTGAATCTTCACTAAGCGAAATCAATGTGTGATAAACTCCCTTCCTTAGAGAGAATTTCTTTTTTCTTTTAAGCTCCTGAAATACACATCCAGCTCCCTAGTAGTCATAAGTGTATTCATCCTCTCATCCAATATGAAGCATCTGGAGTGTTCCGGGGCCTGGATGGGAACTAGAACAGCAGTGGATAAAAAGAGCTCCCTGCGGAATGAATGTTTCTACTCATTCATTTATATTCATTCATTCCTGCACAGGGCTGTGTGCTGGGTAGAGACTGGCTGAGTGGGGTCTTTGACACAGCCCCTTTAAAGACAAGTAGCTAGATGGGCCTAGCTACATTTGCAAATGATGTGACCTGTTCAGCTTTCAATTTACCATTTCCCGCCCCCCCCCCCCCCCCCCCCGAAAACTATAGGTTGTTCTCTGGCAGCCAGTGACAGCTGAATTCATTGAGAAGAAAAAGGAAGTCCACTTTTTTGTGAATTCGTCTGACGTCGACAGTGTCAAAGCCCATTTAAATGTGAGCAGAATTCCATTTAAGTAGGTATCCTTTGCTATGTATATTCAAAACCTATGATAAACACCTACTGTGTCTGATCAAGAAACAGTATAATTGGTTTGTGGGAAAATGGAGATGAATCTGTCACAATTCTTTCTTCTCAAAGTTAGTGAATGTTTCTGAAGGGCCAGCCCTCAACTAGAAAGAGGGTCTGCCCCTGGAGTTCAGCACCTGTATGATTTTGTAGGAATTATAAATGTGCAGTGGAGGGAAATAACACTGGCTGTACATCTTACGTGATTCAGAAGCATTTAAAAAATAAAAAAAGCAAATCCAGTGTATTGGGTGTCTCTGAGCAGAGGCCATTCCCTCCTCTGGTTTCTCTGGATCACTTTCTCCTTTCCTGAGCCACGAGCCAGGGTCTCCCTGCTGTCCCTTTATACTTCTTGAGACCGTGGTCTGAGGTGTGCCAATGGGCAACCTCTGTAAAATATGCTGGGAGAATTATTGATGATTTATTAGAGGTATTTACTGCCCCTTCCAGGAACGACACTGAGCCAACCCGCACATTGTTTCACTTGTCCTTATAGAACTGTGCAAAGTTAATGCTGTTCCTAGAGACAGATGAAAAACGTTTAGAGATTCATTTATTTTATGTGCATATATTTTGCTTGCACATATGTCTATGCACCACTTGTGAACATTGCCCACTGACTTCAGAAGAGGGCAGCGAATCCCACAGACTAGAGGCCTCTGTGTGGGTGCTAGGAACTTAGACTCTGTCCTCTGCTGGTGCAGCCAGTGTTCTGCACTGTCTCTCCAGTCCTGAAGGGTTTGTTGTTGTTGTTGTTGTTGTTGTTGTTGTTGTTGTTGTTTTTTAACTTACAAGGAAACGTCTCAATGTCAGCCAGTTGAAACATGGTAGAGGCAGAAGTTAACCCACTGGCTTAAACAAAGAAATTTTCATCAGTATGAGAGCTATTTCCAAATTGTTCATCCCTATAGCTCATGGGTAATTCTGGTAAAGTACTTTCCTAGTTAGTGGGTAAGCAAGCTAACAGTCTCAATTTTATCTTTCCCTGCATTTTGATTTGCAAAAGCTTTGCTCATGTTTCATCCTGCAGAACACCTGGGGTACATCCATGAAACACAAGAAAGAAGGGCTGTTCACAGATGTGCTTCTCCCGTGTCCTTCACTGAAAACAGCTATTGCTCGGGAGTGAAGCAGGCGTCCATCCGTCTCTGCCTTCTAGCCAGATTACTGCTGCTCTGAAAAACACCAAGACTAAAAACAACTTAGGAAGGAAAGAGTTCATTTAATCTTGCATATTATAGTCCACCGTTGAGGGTGTCAAGGCAGTTGCTTGAAGCAGAGATCACAGAAGAGTTGCTCCCTGGCTCACTCTCAGGCTCATATTCAAAAAACTTGGTTAATACAACCAACCCATCTGCCTAGGGATGGTACCAAGCACAGTGGGCGGGGCCTTCTTACATCAGCTAGCAGCCCAAAAATTTCCCTACGGACTTGCCACAAGCCAATCTGATAGAGACAGCCCTTCAGTTGAGGTTCTTTCTTCCCAGGTGTGTCAGGATGACAACCAAGATCAGCCATCACGATTTTCATAGAAAAACACACTGAAGAATCACAGTCCAGAAATAAAGATATTGGTAGAGAAGGGTGAGATTTGGGCAGTCCTGAAACCATACCTCCTACCCTCTCGCCGGTGTCCACAGGGCCCTGCGAATAGTGTTTGTGGATTCATCTTGTCTCCATACACTGCTGTGTTGTCTTACTTGGAACTGCTCATTAGACCTGTCATCCATGTTCCCTCAAGCTCACGTACCGTGCCTGCAATGGGCCATGTGGGAAGGCCAGCATTGTGCTTGGAAATCACTCACCTTCTGCTTCCTCATCAGCGTCCTGATGAACAACGTGGAGGATCTGATTCAACAGCAGACTTCCAATGATACGGTCAGCCCCCGTGCCTCCTCGTCATACTATGAGCAGTATCACTCACTGAATGAAGTAAGTCACCTTGCCGATCCTCAAAGGTACCAGGTTCTGTTGACCAGCATTGCCACCTTAACCAAAAGGAATTGCCGAAGAATCATAACCAACAAAGGAGTTTTGTTTTGATTTTTAATCACACTTAGGTTGATTAGGTGGCTGTAAGTCATCCTTTTACTGATGTCTCTCCTAGGAAGGTTGCCCCCATATTTGATAAACTGACTCTGCATCAGCATGTGAGTCTAAGGCTAAGAGTATCTGTCATTTCTGGGGGGTAATACTGAAGAAAATATCAAATGTTAATAACAACAGAAAGTAAAGAATAGGACTGTTTCATTAAAACTACCCAAAACATTGCAATTGCTCCTATCTCTTTGGACCATTATCTGAATTTTAGTTCTTGTATTAAAGATTTATTTTTTATTTTTTATGTATATGAATGTGGGTGGTCTATTTGCACATATGGTTGCATGACAGGGTTGGGCATCAGACAGAAGAGGACATTAGATCCCATTATAGATGGTTTGAAGCCATCATGTGGGTGCTGGGAATTGAACTCAGGACCTTTAGAAGAGCAGTCAGTGTTCTTAATCACTGAGCCATCTCTCCAGCCCTCTGAATTTTATTCTTACTAATCACCAGATTACCTCATAGAATTAAAGTGATGTATATTACCTTATATTTAAATGTTATAAATAAATGCATTTTATCCTTCTGGGTAGGAGCCTTTAAATCAGGATGTCTTTGACTGGGTGCCTAAAAACTGGCAGGAATCACAGCTGAGACTTGGGTAATAAAAATCAATTTTATCTTTCATATTTGAAATCATCCATTTCTTTCCAGTTGGTGAGTCCAGAACTCAGTCTGCTTCCAGAACCTATGTGCCTGGCTGATTGATGAGGCTGCTACATTTTCACACCCCACATTATTTCTTTTTAGCATCCTACATCTCTCTATTGTACATAGAGCACTCCCCACTAGCATCCATCACCAGCAATGTGAGACAAACTTGATGCAGACAGGCTAGGCAGGAGAGGCTTGAAAAGCAGAAGATGCCCATGATGCCACCATGTTAAGTTTGATAGGCAGAGGGAAATGCTTAAACAGGAAGATTTCAAAACACATTATTAAATTATTTTTTCCAGACAGTTATGTTGTCTTACCATATTCCCAGGAAAGACTTGGAATGGCAAACACACACCATGGCTGTGCTCATGTGCTAAGGATTCCATAGCAAGACGACACCGGCTCTCTAGACATTCATTTGCTCATATTTCTGGAGGCAAGAAGTCCAAGATCAAAGTGTTGGCAGGGTTTTGTTTTCTTCTGAGGCTTCTTTCTTGGCTTGGAGACAGATGTTCCCTTTCTTCCAATGCTCTTCTAGTTTGCTTTCTCCTGCTGTGATAAACACCATGACCAAAAACAACCTGGAGAGAAAAGGAGTTTTCCTCATGCTACATAGGACTACCTGCTCAGGGATAGTGTGTGTGTGTGTGTGTGTGTGTGTGTGTGTACCAAACTTGGTCATGTCTTATTACAGACCAACTTCTGTGACTGTTTTGGACCCTGTGAACTCATGATCCTCTGGTTTTATATCTACAGGCTTTCCTAATGATGATCTCACACAGCAATCCTGGCTGATGGTAATGAGACCATCATTTACCCTAGGTTTTCTTCCAGTGGCACAATCAGCAAGACATTGTGAGCTCTTGTATGGATGCCAGGGACAAAGATGTTCCTGAAAGGCCTGTCACCAAGCTCCAACTTGGTTTCTAAGGTAGCAGAGATTTAACCACCAAGAGAGTCATTCACTAGAATTCTATTTCCTCCATTAGTTGTATGGGAGTCAATATGTTCAGGGAAACTACTACATGGACTAATTAATCAATGCCGTCGTACTGGTGATTCAGCATATTGTTTCCCCACAGCTTTGGAGCCAGCTTCATGGATGAATTTACTAGACCATCTTGGGTGGTCATGATGAGGTAGTCATAAGTAGGCAAAGGAAAAAAGAATTTCCTAGCCGGGCAGTGGTGGCACATGCCTTTAATCCCAGCACTTGGGAGGCAGAGGCAGGCAGATTTCTGAGTTCGAGGCCAGCGTGGTCTACAGAGTGAGTTCCAGGACAGCCAGGGCTACACAGAAAAACTCTGTCTCGAAAAAACCAAAACCAAAACAAAACAAAATTCCTAAGAGTGAAAATATCATATTTTCCATGAGTCTCTTAAAAAGGATTTGGAGTAGGGGGAGGGGAAGTCTAAAATACTTTTTGAAATACCATGGTGATGGTATAGCGTATTTCCCCAACTGGTATGCTGAAGTCCTGTGTCTGCGATGAAGTTCAGAGGAGGCACTGATCCGGTTCGACTACTGTCCTTAAAAGAAGGGGAGGTTCAGATAGAGGAGGCAGGTGGGAACGTACAAAGGAAAGCCACATGTCCAGGTTGGTTATATGTCAACCTGATATATGCAAGTGTTATCTGGGTAGAGGAAGCTCAACGTAGAAAATGTCTCCATCAAATTGTCTGTAGACAAGTACATAGGGGTGTTTTCTTCATTACGAACTGATAGAGGAGGGCCCAGACCACTACAGTGTGCGTGTGTGTGTGTGTGTGTGTGTGTGTGTGTGTGTGTATGTGTGTGTGTGATAATCTCTGAACCTGTGGCTCACTGATTCAACCAGACTGGTTAGCCAGTAAGCTCCAAGGGTCTTCCTGTCTCTGCCCTTCCTGACATAGTGTTAGGATTATACAAGCATGCTATAGTGCCCAAGCTGTACATGGGTGCTGGAGATCTGAACCCAGGTTCTCATGCTTGCAGCAACTGCTATAGCAACAGTAATCTCCCCAGCTCTGAATTTCTCTTTTTTAAGCCTCGTAATGTGGGCTTCAGAATGCCTGGTAGGAGGACCTAGGACCTCATAAAGAGAGACAAGAGTCTCAAAACAGTCAAAAGCCTCTAAAACAGCGGTTCTCATCCTTCCTAATGCTGTGACTCTTTCATACACTTCCTTATGTTGTGCTGACCCCCAACCATAAGATTATTCTTGTGCTACTTCATAAGTGTAATTTTGCTACTGTTATGAATTGTAATGCAAATATTTTTGGAGATAGAGGTTTGCCCAAGGGGCTGCAACCCACAGGTTGAGAACTACTGCTCTAAAACAAATGGAGTGACCATGATGGCTCAAGCCCATAACCTCAGCATTCAGAAGGCTGAGGCAGGGAGACAGTAAGTCCAAGGCCAGCCTGGGTTACGTAGTGAGATCCTGTCTCAAAAAACAATGACAAACGCCCAAGGCATAGCTCAGTCACAGTTCAGTGGCAGGTGCTTGTCTCTTACGTACAAGGCCCTGAATTCCATCCTAAGTGCCAGAAAATTAATAACAAATAATGTCTGGGCTGGAGAGATGGCTCAGCAGTTAAGAGCACTGGATGCACTCTTCCTGTGAGTGCCCAGAGGGGATCTGTGAAGATGGTTAACTACTCTCTTGATCCAGGAAACCCCACAAAATCATGCAAATCAAGAGGTTCAAACCTTTGTGTTCATTTTAACACAGGTCATCAAGGGTATACATATCCACAAAGCTACCAAGTATCTGAAGGATGTCACTTTTTTTTTTTTAAGATTTATAAATTTGCTTTTATTCTATATGAGTACACTGTAGCTGACTTCAGACACACCAGAAGAGGGCAACAGATCCCATTACAGATGGTTGTGAGCTATCATGTGGTTGAACACAGTACCTCTGGAAGAGCAGTCAGTGCTCTTAACCTCTGAACCATTTCTCCATCCCAGGGTGTCACTTTAAAGAAGCAATGTGTGCCATTCCGGCGGTATAATGGTGGAGTCGGCAGGTGTGCCCAGGCCGAACAGTGGGGTTGGACACAGGGATGGTGGTCAAAAAAGAGGGCTGAATTTTTGCTGCACATGCTTAAAAATGGAGAGAGTGATGCTGAACTTAAGGGTTTAGACGTAGATTCTCTAATCATTGAACACATCCAGGTGAACCAGGAACCTAAGATGCGCCGACCAGCCTACAGAGCTCATGGCCCATTAACGCATCCCCCTGCCACACTGAGATGGTCCTCACTGAGAAGGAGCAGACCGATCCAAAGCCACAGAAGAAAAGGATAGCCCAGAGGAACCCAAAGAAACCAAAACTCATCACGGGAATAGTCAGCTTTAAAATAAATGCAGATAAAGTAAAAAAAAAAAAAAAAAAAAAAAAAAAAAAAAAAAGCACTGGCTGCTCTTCCATGGGACCTGGCTTCAATTCCCAGCACCCACATGGTGGTTCACAGCTGACTGTAAATACAGTTTCAAAGGATCCAATACCCTCTTCTGGTCTCCAAGGCACCCTATGTAGTACACAGACACACACCCACAGACTTAAAATTAAATAGAAGCCAATAATTTCCAAGGCCACATTTTAAAGATTAACTCTTTACTCTCTGCTTCTTAGAGCTGTTTCAATATTTTTCCTAATCCTTAGAATTCACCAAAACTCTGCTTTTATTCATTTTCAGCAGAAGGCAAGACAGAGCCCCAAGTGTTTTTATTTCTCCAGTTCCTTTCGATACTGATAATGAAGAGATCCCCTGTCCGTAAGGAAGCTGCCTGCTCCTCGTGATCAGGGACATCTTTTGAACTCGTCCTGTGACTCACTTGTGGCTTCTGTTCACTTAGATCTATTCCTGGATAGAAGTTATAACTGAACAGCACCCTGACATGCTCCAGAAAATCTACATTGGATCCTCATATGAGAAGTACCCACTTTATGTTTTAAAGGTATACGAGGGGAGTCATTCAGTGGGGGGAGATTAACTCTCCAATGGCGTTTGTTATGACTTCTGCTTTTCTGGTTGTTCAGGAAGTATTTTTTATTTTAAGTGCATCTTAAGTTTAATAACCAGCTGCTTACTGATAAGTTACCTTTAACTTTTTTTTTCCTTGAGTAATGAGTTTATAAGATTGAAACTTGGCTCTAGAGTCCGACTCACCTGTGCTCCCAGTACAGTAGACAACTGGATAAGCCACTTTCTGTGAGGCTTCAGCTGCCACACCCATAAAACAAAGAGAGTACTCTGGGCTACTCTTTAAGCACTTGTACCACCTCCTCGGATTGCCTGGGAGAGACTGTGTGTGTTGAGTTGTTCTTGGACAAGCAGGACTCTAGCTTTTGAAACCAAAGTAGGAGCTGTGCCACCAAACCAGGTGAGGGCAGAGAGCAGGGTCATACTGCATGCAGCCACTGCCTCGGTCAACCCCACTCGTTTATTTACTTTCAGTTGCAGAATCTTGTGGGAGAGAATTTGATTTTTAAAACTTAGTTACAAAAATAATTTCAGGATATGGAAGTACAGAGAATAATAAAAATGAATGAATATGTAGAATAACAAAGACAAGAAGAAAAGAGAATTAAATATTGCCATCTACGCCATTCTAGGAGAACTTCTTTTCCAACCCTGTAGTTAACAATATCCAAATAAAGGAGAGAGGAATGTTGCCTTGGATGAGTGTCTCCTTTGAATAAATCACGCTTAGGGAAGATGAGTGAATGTCAATACTGGAAAAGCTGTAGGCACCATGACCATGATAACATTTCCTTTTACACTTTCCAATTCTGTAGTTCTGTTTTCTCCCATAATCTCTCCCTTAAAAATTAAAGAGAAGCTCTGGAGAAATGTAATTAATAGAAAATATATTTGCTGTAATGGTATAGAATTGGTATATAATAACTGCAGATAGGTAAGCATTTTTTCAGGAACTCAAAGATCAGTCGTTGACTTGGGATCTCAGGTTCAATCTGCCCTGGACAAGAACTTTCAGTGCAGACTCAAGGCAGAGATGAGGAGCGCTGGGTTCCTCTAGTGACTGAGTTAGTTAATTAGATTAGTTCCACAGGAACTAATGACACTTTTTTGTTTTGTGTACATCTTGCAACTGGATGTCTGGAAGTTGAATGAATGCATGAGAAAAATCATGCATCCTGGTTGGTTGCATCAAGTTTTACTCTCACTTAACCGAGGATGTGCACACAGTGTAAGACTATGCAGACTCACAATGTTGTCAGTGTTGAAGCCAGCAGGCGATTTACCCCTCAAGCTGAAGTATGTAGATATAAATGAATGAATGGATGAATGGATGAATGATCAAGTAAGACAACTAACTTGGACAAGTAAAGACTTTCTTGGAACTGACTAGATGGAATCATCCACATTTATTTGATTAGATAATCAAATTATTAGATTGAATAATGGCCATTAGCGGCCATTTTTCTTTCCCTCTTATTTAGATGTTGCTAACTGCCAGTTGAGAGAGGAAACCTTCCCAGAATGGTATAAATGACAGTATTTGCTCACTTCTTGTTTCAGTTACTCTACATACTTGTTTGAATTTATAGTTCTTCCTTTTCTCCATATAAATTATGGAACCTGTAGAGTTGGCTCAGTGGTAAAGACTACTGCCTGCCCTCTCAGGGACCCAGATTCGACTCCTAGATCCCACATGGTAGCTCACAACCATCTGTAACTCCAGTCTCAAGGAATTCGACATCTTCTATTGGTCTCTGAGGGTACCAGGCACACACATGGTGTGGGCATGCATGCAGGAAAAACATTCCTAAAAATAAAAGAAAAATAAAGAAAAAGGTTTTAGATCAAATAAATTCTGATTGGTTTTGGAAATGTTCTTGAGAATTCTTTTTTATTGATAATCCCATGCACTTCACAAGAGCCTCTCCTCCATTTACACTGGTATTTTAGCTGGCTTGACCTTGAGATTCCATCTCAAGTCATCAAAGGTTGTCACTGTGTCAGAACTGATTACTTTTGCTCTACAGAGTGACACATTTACTAGCCCTCCACTTTGTGCGTCAAGTCAGAACCTCTGTCCCTAACCTAATGGTATCGGATGCCTGAGTCAGCTGGTGATGTGTTCATCCTTTGGGGGCAGAAGTGAAGAAATAGTATGTGCATTAAAAGTGTACCCCATCGGGCGGTGGTGGCACATGCCTTTAATCCCAGCAGTTGGGAGGCAGAGGCAGGTGGATTTTTGAGTTTCAGGATAGCCTGGTCTACAGAGTGAGTTCCAGGACAGCCAGGGCTAAACAGAGAAACCCTATCTCAAAAAAACCAAAAAATAAAAATAAAAATAAAAATAAAAGTGTATTCCATGGGGAAATTTGAGGGAGTTTGTATTTCTGAAGTCTCTATCTTTCCTGCAGACCACCAGCAAATACTGTTTACCTCTGAGGAGTAAAGACATACTTAAAGCAACTGTTCTCTGCTTCTCTTTCTGTTTGTGGTCCCTATGGAGTGCAGGGGTAGGAGCATTTTAACAGTCTGGTTTCAATATCACCCCTAGTTCACACGTGTCAGATCTAAGCAGCTGCCCCTTCCATCTCACTGGCTTTTAAATTTGCTTCTGAGAATTTTCAAGAGAACAATATATATATATGTGGTAAGACTATTGAAGGGTGAAGTAAAAGAAAAGAAAAGAATATATAATTTGTGTTGTATTTTTATTGGTGTGTGTGCAGGTCTCAGGAAAGGAACAAAGACGCAAAAATGCCATATGGATTGACTGTGGAATGCATGCCAGAGAATGGATCTCACCTGCTTTCTGCTTGTGGTTCATAGGTTATGTAAGTACTTCCCGTAGGCTAGTATTTTTCCACAAGGGATCCAAGCCCACTTGAGTAGGAATCAACTGGATTTATAGTTAAGCTGCATTTCCCTATATCATGCACTGGCATTCTTGGTTCATGTTTTACAAGTGAAGCTTGGAAAACTATAGTGTCCACACTGAATGATAATTAGGGAACAACATACTATTAAGTGATAGCCTCCTAAGTAGAAAAAAAATTGAAGCAAATATCTGTTTGCTCTTCCTCCTCCTCCTCCTCCTCCTCCTCCTCCTCATCATCATCATCATCATCATCATCATCATCCTCATCACCATCACCATCAACATCAACATCAACATCACCATCAATCATCATTATGGTTTGAGCTGTCTGGATATCCTTTGCCACATCCCATCCTTGGGATCTGAACATGAAGCAAACAGAGCAGAGCAGATAATGTTTCTCCAGGTGTCATAATAATAATAATAATAATAATAATAATAATAATAAGAAGAAGAAGAAGAAGAAGAAGAAGAAGAAGAAGAATAGGGATAAGAATAAGAATAAACTATCCCTGAAGAAGGGGTTGGCATTAAGAAAAAAATCATATATAAGATAAAGAATATTCCATAAAATGACACATAGGAGGTCTATAAGCCTCCATAATGAATAAAAACACTAAATTATGCTTCAAATCCTACAATTGAGTACATGTGTCATCCGTTTTGATCAACTTAAAAAAGAAAACACCATTGCTGAAAATTGGCATGGCCATTGCTGGTGGACATGCATTATTTATTCATTGACAGGCTTTAAAAATTCAACCTGGCTACAAGAAATATCTAAACGATTTACATCTGACAAGCAACCCTTCCCTACATAAATAAAGCACAGAAGTGTGTATTCAGATAGTGATGCTATTGCATAGTACAACTGTATAGATATATTTTATTTTGAAACTTCCACAAATGAGTATTGTACTGCATCACATCCCAACTCCTTCTATGTCTCCTCCTCCACTCCTTCTCAATGTCAGCCTTTTATTCTTTAGCTACACACACACACACACACGCACACACACACACACACACACACACACAAGCACATACACACACATTTATAAATACAAACTCTGACTTTATTTAGTGTTTCCCCTATGTACACATGTTTAGGAATGTCCACTTGGGATTGTATAACCAATCAAGGCCTGA
Source organism: Montemys delectorum (assembly GCA_019843815.1). Classification (NCBI taxonomy): domain Eukaryota; kingdom Metazoa; phylum Chordata; class Mammalia; order Rodentia; family Muridae; genus Montemys; species Montemys delectorum. The sequence goes on from JADRCD010208896.1 coordinate 23,557, forward strand.
AGAAGACCCCCTTTTCCTCTCTGAAGCCATTAAATCCCGGTAGCTCTTCATGTTGACATGTTTTAAGTATGTGTATGTATGTGTGAGTGCATGCATAAGTGTGTATGTACCCATGAAGGCTAGAAGTGCCAGATCCTCCTGGGGCTGGAGTTACAGTGGCTATGAGCCATCTGATGTAGGTGCTGGGCATCAGACATTGATCTACGATCTGAAGTTCTAAGCCATCTCTCCAGCCCTGAAGTAAGATTTAAAAGAAACCTTTAAAAGTTCATAATGAGAAAAAAACCTGTTTCTTACTGATATCTTTTGATTTGTGTTTAAGAGAACCAACAATTCTAAACTAATGTACAAACTAAAATGTCTCAAAGCTGCTGTAGTATGAAAAATTTAAAACAACACTTTCTAGGTGACATGATTTCACCTGCTAGAGAATATTCCTGAGGTTCTCCTGTCTGAGTTTTTGATCATTTTGGAGTGAGCTCTGTGGATGTCCTTGGGCTGCTGAGGGATGTGCTGTCTAAGCTAGGTGTGAGTCACCATGGAGAGAGTGAGGGCCTACTAAGACTGCCATGTGCATTAAGAACTGGAAGCAAACTTCATGACAAGTTCTAAGGACTAAGTAGAAAAATCATCTAATTAAGTCTTTGTCTAAAACAGTGGTTCTGAACCTTCCTAATGCTGCAACCCTTTAATACAATTTTTCACATTGTAGTGACCCCCAAGCATAAGATTATTTTCATTGCTACTGTATAACTGTAATTTTGCTGCTGTTACTGATCATAAGGCATATATACCTGATACACAGGTGACCCCTGGGAAAGGATCACTTGACTTCCAGAGGGGTGGGGGCCCACAGGTTGAGAACCACTGGTTTAAAACAGGATCAGGAAGAATTCTGGCTACTATGGCTTATTGAAAAGGAACTAAGTTATATCTGGGTTTTTGTTTTTAAAATCTTTGTTTCAAGCTTTATGGCTTTAAAGGGTATCCCTTCTTGATGTTTGAAGTAGGGTTTGGAAATGGATGGTTCTATTTTTCTGTCCTCAAATAAGAAAGCGTCTGTGCTGTGGGCAAGCCATTGTTCCATGTGGTATTCGACTGCAGTAAATTCTGTCACTTTAAGAGACTGTCTCTCTTCCTGCAAGTTAAATCTTCACATTGAAAGCTGCCAAACCACTTAGGAAGAGAGGAAACTTCATTTAAGACTGAGGCCAAGCTTAGAAGGATGTAAGCTGAGACATTAAGCACCCTCGGTTTAACTTCAGGTAACGCAATTCCACGGGAAAGAAAATCTGTATACCAAACTTCTGAGGCATGTGGATTTCTACATCATGCCCGTGATGAACGTGGATGGCTACGACTACACATGGAAAAAGGTGGGTTCGGCAAAGAGGGCAAAATATGCCCCTTGGGACATGCAGAGATGCAGGTATTCATCATGGAATTCATGAATTGTGGATGCATTCACGGACTCCAGGGCCTTGGTGAGGAGGTTTTACTATGAAAAAGAAAAAGTACTCAATAATGGGAAATTTCAAATATCCATAAAAGCAGAGGTAGTTGCATACCAACAGTACACCAGCCTGCTAGACACCCATCTCATGGCCTCAGTAGTGATGATCACCTTTTTGTTGCTGTGACAAAATACACAAATGTAAAAGCTTAGAAGGAAGGCAGGCTGGTTTCGGTGCAGAGCGTCAGAGTTCACTTAATGGGGCTGAGACAGGAGGTTATAGTAGGAGGCACAGGGTCAAACAAAATTCGTCCTTCGTGAAGATGGAAAGCAAAGACATTATCATATGCAAGGACACACCCTGCAGTGAGCTCAGTTTCTCCAACTGGAATCCACTTCCATTCCTCCCAGTAATGCCACAGGCTGACAGCCAAGCTTGTACCACATGAGGTTCTAGGGAATGTTACAGATCCAAATCACCCCACAACTCAAGGCCCACTGAGTTTCGTTCATGTCCTCTCCCTCCTTGTACTTTTACCCATAAAATTTTAAAGAAAATCCAAGACACTGTATCATCCTTTTATTAATAAACACTTCATCACGCATCTCAAAAATCAACTCTTAAAAAAAGTAAAGCTCACTATTATAGTGGTGGCCCATATCTATAATCCCAGTAGTTGGGAAGCTGAAGCAGGAGGATCACTGAGAGTTTGAGGTCAGCTTCAGCTAAATAGTGTTCTGCAGGCCAGCCTGGGCTACAGTGTAAGACCCAGTCTCAACCAATCACCCAGGCAACTTATTAGCAGCCCAAATCAGCACAGTACAGAGAGATTGCTGAAATGCATGGCTCACAGTTCTGAGCTGAGTTACAAGCCTTTGAAGGAGTTCAAAATCAGCTTGCATGTGAAATTATTTAAAAGAGACATGTCTTAATAAAAAGGCCAATATGCATTGTAGTGCAACTAAATGAATTTTTATACTTGTATGGGCTAAAGTCCATGAGATATTGTAGCTGGTCCTTGCTACTTTGTGGGTTCTCTTTTTTTCCACCCTTTATCCTCTACCCCCATTTCACCCTCTATCACTAAATAGGAAATAAAGGATAGAGGAGACAGAGAGATGAGGGGGAAGGAGAGAGGGAGAAGGGAAGAGGGAGAAGGGGAAGGGAGAGGGGGAGGGGGAGAAGGGGAGAGGGAGAGGGATCCCTGAATCTAATTTCTTTCCTTTGGTTTTTTTTCTTTGAGCACAACTACTAACAAAATGCAACCACCCCCTTCCATCCACCAAAGACCAACAACCACCAATCCTACCTCTCATTTATATAGCACTTATATAACCCTCTGAAAAGTTCCCAGAATTCCCAGTGCCATACAATTGCAGAAACTATCTGCAGCTGGCACAACTATGCCTCTGCTAGAGCACGAGGCAAATCTTAGTCAGCTGCTTCGGACAGTCTGAAGCAGTCCCACATCCCCACATCTGGGATTGAAATAAAGACACATCCTTAACCAAAATCCCAGAATTCTCAAACATGTCACTACAAGATATCATTCCTTTGCTAGGCTCAGGCTAACAGTTGGAGTGAATATGACAGGGATCTGGCTGGAGATAGGGCTGTGTAAGAGGACTGTGACAGAGACAGGATGCTAGATAACTACCACCACCCCCCCCCCCACACACACACACACCCACACCCCGGTCTGGTTCTTTTAGAATCGAATGTGGAGAAAGAATCGCTCTGTCCACAAGGACAACCGCTGCGTGGGCACAGACCTGAACAGGAACTTTGCTTCCAAACACTGGTGTGGTAAGCATTTGTTTCGCGGGTTCCTTCATGCAAATGGTGAGAGGAGGCCTAGGGCTTCAAAGAGATAACAGGGAAGTCCTGGCTAAATTAGCGGATAACTAACTAACAAACATCCCAGTAATTGTAACGCTGTGACTGTTGATTTGAGCCAGCGGATCACTGTAATCTCTCCCTCCTGCGGTTGGCTCATCTTTAAATAAGAAAACTGAACCGGTTGATTTTTATGTATTCTTTGATAAGCTTACACCTGTAGACAATGTATCTTGACTGTATTTACCTTCAGCTTTCCTTCTCACTCCCCAAATTGCCCTAAACATCGCCTTATCGCTTCCTCTTCCCCTCCCCCTCCCTTCTCTTCTCCGCCCCACTCCCACCCCGCTTCTATCATTCACTGAGTCCAGTTAGTGCTGCCTGCATGAGGATGGGGAACCTACCAATGACCAAATCCACAAGGAAAAACACCACCTCCCACAGCAACCATCAATTGCCCATGATTCCTCTGCTAGGAACTGGGGCCTGGTGAGCTCTGGCCGTATCCCCACTGGAATCTTTCACTGGTTTGATCTTGTGCAGGTGTGTGCAGATAACCATCTTTGCTGTGAGTTCTGGTTGTGACAGCCGTGTCGCGCGCAGAAGACAGTGTTTCCAAGCTCTCCGCACTATCCTTTGGCTCTTCCCTTCTTTCTTCTGCCTCTTCCACAATATTTCCCGTACCCTGCAGGAGTTAATACAGATGTTCCACTTAAGGCCGAGGACTCAACAAGGAATAGGTTTTTCTTCTTCTTCTCAAGTTAAAAAAAAAAAAAAATCTCAGAAAAACCAAAAAACTCAGAGATCTTGCCTTAACAAGTCATGTTTTTCATCAGGATAACAAAGACTGGGGGGGGGGGGGGCACCTTTCATTTTCAATTGTATAGGCAAATGTTTATTTTTGTAGTGTTGGAAAATTTTTTTTGCTTTTGTTTTTGTTTTTTTTCGAGACAGGGTTTCTCTGTGCAGCCTTGGCTGTCCTGGACTCACTCTGTAGACCAGGCAGGCCTCGAACTCAGAAATCCGCCTGCCTCTGCCTCGGAAAATATTTTTTATTGTGTTCAAATGTTGCCTTTCTTAACAAATTCATTTTCATGAATAATATAAAACATTAAGAAATAATAAAAATATTAAAATTATATAAAAACATGCACATTGAGAACTTATCATCCTTGGGTTTGAATGAGATGAGATCTCAGTGAGTATGGACTTGGATCATAGGAACAATCGGCTCTCAGGGAGGAAGATGTAAATTTGCCCTTTCTTCCCATTGCACTCAAATTTATAGTTCATAATGCTATGCTTAAGAAACAGCTATGGGCCAGGAATGATGATGTACATCTGTAATTCCAGCACTCTGGGGCTGAAGCAGGCAGATGAGAGGGTTCAAGGTCAGACTGGGTTACATAGCATGCTACAAACAAACCCCTTAAATTATACAATGAGTGTTAATCATCTGTCATATTGAAAATATGTACACAGTGCTTAGGTAAAATGTGGCTCTCTGAGGCTCCGCTCCTGTGAAGTAGGGACAGAGGAGAAATGCTGAAAGGCAGGCATATTAGTCAGGGTTCTCCAGAGGAACACAACTGATAGAGTGAAAAAATACATTTACATACAGACATACACATAGAATTCTCTTGAGGAACAGAACTGATAGAATGAAAAAATACATATACATACACACACATATTTGTATACTGTGCATACTTTGCATACATTGTATATATACATATATATGATGTATATATATATATACTTTGTATACATAGTATGCATCATCTACATCATCTGCATCTACTACATCTACATCATCTGCATCTACTACATCTATATCATATACATCATATACATACATATGCACATACACATATAATATACATATACACACATATGTATATATACACTCCACTTTAAATCAATTAAGGAAAATCCTTCACAGGTGTACCTAGTCCCTTGGGTTTTAGTTAATTCCAGATATTGTCTATTCTAAGAATAACCATCTCGTCAGGCTACCATACAAAGGGATGCATACTATGACCTCTCAAACTAATTAATAAAGCTTACTCTTGTACCAATCATTGTGGCCACATTGTATATCATTAAAACTCATGTTTCTAACTGTGAGACAGATCCAGAGACTTATTTCCATATTCTTGCTTGCTGTTGAGGGCTCTTTTTTGTTTTAAATAAACTATGCTGATTTTTAAACTGCTAAAACCAGAAATAAAATCATTTACGGTGCCTAAGGAAATTCAGAGTTTATTTGTCCCCATTTAACAAAAAGTTTGGCAACAAGTCACATCTTAGACCTTTCTGGGTGTGTTCTCAGGATCCAAGAGAGCTGCCCCAGGCTGTCAGGAAGGCCCTCCGAGGATGTCCTTAGCAAGTTTGCTATAAATACTTGACTTCAAAAGTAACACAGACAACATTTACTGGACATAAAGAAACATGTCCCTTATAGAATCTCCCCTTATCCATCTTTCTGAATTTGTTGCACAATAGCTATATGGGAACTCACAAAACACAGAGGGACACATGTCTTATAATAATGCCGTATTAACAATTCTACTGCAGAGAAAGGGGCCTCAAGTTTCTCTTGCTCTGAAACCTACTGTGGACTTTATCCTGAGTCTGAGCCAGAGGTCAAGGCAGTGGCTGACTTCCTGAGAAGAAATATCAACCACATTAAAGCTTACGTCAGTATGCACTCATACTCCCAACAAATACTGTTTCCCTATTCGTATAACAGGAGCAAAAGCAAGGACCACGAGGAACTGGTAAGTGCTACTTATTATTTTTGTATAATTAAAATTAAACAATTTTAAGTTAAACAATATTCTATCCAAGAATAAAAAAAAAATAGGGCAACTTATTCCTTTAGGGAACAATAAGTAGGTGTTTTTCCCTATACTCTAACTCAAGCCAGTTCCTGAAGGCACTCAGGATTCTAACCACAGGGAGTGGCTTCCCTGTATTAGGTAAACTATGCAGAAGCCCGGAGGGGGCTGTTAGCTCATGCAATCCGAGCAAGGACTGGGGGCTGAGAATGGTAGGGTTACAGGATGCTCACTGACTTTCTAGGACAGCTTGCCTCTGGCTAACTCATAAGGGTGACAGCAGTGGGAGCTATTTATTTAGTGCCCCTTTTTAGCTCCAAAGAGCCCTCAGGGTCTGCAATGAGACAAACCTGTTTGGGTTGTAGTGGACAATACAGGACATTCAAAGAAGCCCCACACAGTCTGCTGTCATCTTACTGCTTTTTGGTCCCAGATGTTCTGTTTGGATTGATAGGTATAAAGGATGCAGGACTCTCAATGGGTTATACCAGTGGTTTCTCAACCCTCCTAATGCTGTGACCCTTTAATACAGTTCCTCATGTTGTGGTGGCTCCCAACCATAAAATTATTTCGTTGCTATTTCATAAATGTTAATTCTGCTGCTTTTATGAATTGTAATGTAAATATCCGATATGCAGCATATCTGATATGTGACTCCCCCCAAAGGGGTCACCACCCACAGGCTGAGAACTGCTGGGTTATACTCAGAATTAGTTAAACCCTTGTCCCAGGAGCTTTGGAGACAGTGGAAATGCCCTGGCATCGGCAAGGGCTGGTCCCTGTTTAGTGGATTGTACTTACTGCTCGATCTTTGTTCCCCGGCTCTCTTAACAGAGTAAAGCATTGCCACATTAGATTGGCTGGCAATTATTCATGGCAAATACATATTTTCTGAAAATAACTTGTTTAAAATAAAAATATATTGACATTTGTGATTTTTTAATTCTCAGAGGAAATGTTTTCAAGAAATGTTCATCATTTTATTATTTATTTTTATTTACTAGTTTATTTATGAATACTGTGTATAGAGAGATAAAAGGATATTTACCACGATTTAGATATAGAATTGATCTGGTTTTTACCTTATTTGGTGGTTGCTGTCAGGACAGCTACTTATCGTGGGTAAAACTCTGTGTCCTGTCCACGTTCAAAGAAGCATTAACAACCCCTGCCATTACAGCTAATTCCGTATGACTAGAGAGATGATCCATAGTGAGCAACACAGACAGCTGTACTCACACGTGATGCAGCCTCCTTGCTACAGAAACACCACAGAAGTCACTGCTGCCCAGAAAGCCTAGAAAGTAAGGGATAAAACGTACTGTTCACCAAGGGGTAAGGAGACAAGCATCACAGACGTGTGCTGATGTCAAGGGGCAGATGCCATTGCAACCAGGCACAGAGAGGTTTCTATAGGTAAGGCAGGACCTGCCGTGCAGTGGAGACGGTGTTTTCCGCAGGAACATGCTCAGGGGTCTTGGTGGGGGCACAGGCAAGTAGATGAGATCAGCTTGGGAAGGTGTTTGAATGCCCAATCATATTTATGCATACAGATAATGAAGTTCCATTGAATTGTTTTTCATTTTATTTTGTGTGTATGGGTATTTTGTCTGCATGTGTGTCCGGGTACTACATGCATGAAGTGCTTGGGGCAGCCAGAAAAGAGCATTTGGATCCTCTAGGGCTGAAGTTACAGACAGCTGTGAGCGGCTATGTGGTTCCTGGGAATTGAACCTAGGTCCTCTGGAAGATCAGCCAGTGCTCTAAACTGCTAACCCATCTCTCCAGCCTCCTCCTACCCTCCAAACTTTATTTTTTAACCATTTATTCAGTGTGTGTGGTCAAGTGTACGTGTCATAGCTTATGGAGACCAAAGGATAACTTTCAGGAGTTGGTTCTTTCCTTCTGCTACGTAGATCCCAGGGATTAAATGCAGGTCATCAAGCTGTGTAGCAAACACCTTTACTTACCCACAGAACCATCCCCCTGGCTCCTAAAACTAATTTTTTTGTACACCCCCCCCCCCATTGTCATAACGCAATAGCCACAGATAACCTTCTGCATCCTCAAGCAACTGATAGTGAGTACCAGAAAGCTAGCTCCAATTTTAGAGAAGGTAAGTTGTTAAGTGGGAACTTCAGAAAACATTTCTAAGAGTTGGGATCACTTGTAATGGATCCATATCAGGAGCGCAACCATCCATTTGATAAGTCTTTGATAGTTATTGGACAAATATACAAGAACAAAAAAAATGGAGTTTATAAGAAGCAAACTGTGCATACAGAGAGACCATGTGTGCTCTTTAGAGAAGTGGAGTTTAAAGTATGGTGATAACTTTGTCTAGGAACGGAATAGCGCCCAGTGTTATAAATATCTAACTCGTTTTACATAATAAATTAATTCCTGAAATGCCGTGAAGTTTTTAAATGCAAATTAGTGAAAACATTCAAAGTATTGGCAGAGTTCAGTTTTTAAAGCTACTTAGTTGTGATTGCCATAAACTGAAAAACTGTAATTCTTTTTTAGTTAATATCTTTTAAATTTACTTTTTGGATAAATCCAGGCTTTTTACATATAGACTTGCGTTCAATTAATGTGCTTATGTTTGTTTAGAAAGTTCAAACTGTCCTGTTTTAAAGCTGAACATTGGCCAACATCTTTATCCCATTTCTTCCAGTCTCTAGTGGCCAGCGAAGCAGTTCGAGCGATTGAGAGTATTAATAAAAACACCAGGTACACACATGGTAGTGGCTCAGAAAGTTTATGTAAGTATTTCTGCAACAGTAACTTTTTATTCTCCTGATGTAGTCGCCATCTTAGAGTCTACTGCCTCCATGTGCTAACCTAAGCCTAGCCCTGGAAGCTTCTGGCCCTCGTACAATTTAATCTAGGCCTAGAATGTTTTCAGCCTCGGAGACTTACTGCTGAATATGCTCACCCTTCTAGTTCTTTGTGAGCTCTGAGTGGCTGATTCAACTCAGCCATTCTGGCTCAAACTCTTCTCCTAGATGACTTATTCAACATGGCTTTTCCCTCAGCCTCTGAATTTCTCTGCTTGACCATGAACTAAACTCTTTCAATCTTTTCTAATCTTCTGGCTCCTTCTCATTCTCTTGCTCATTGTGCCTACCTGTGTCTAGCTTGCTCTCTCTTCAATCTGTCTCTGTAAAACGTTCCCAGTAAAACTGCCTCCTTCTCCCTCTCTCTGCTGCTCCACTCTTCCTCTCAACTATACTCTATTGTTCTCCATGAACTCTACTGTATTCCTTACTGTACTGTCTGTCTCTCCAGGAAGTAGTTTCTCTTTCCTCTGTCTTCTTGTGAGAGTTGAGCATACCCTGTTCTGTCAAATCTTTCTCCGATTCATCACTTTGCCCCTCAATTAGACATCACTTTCAAACATGGGTGCTTCTTTCTACAAACTAACATTACCTACATTGTTTGGGATTAATAGTATGTACAACCAAGCCTGAACCTATGCTTTTCTTTACCTGGAACTTGGTCTGTAACAGGCTGGTCTTGAACTCAGATCTCTTGGGATTAGCATCATGTCTGTATTCCAGCCAGATCACACACATCATTGGATGTGATCCCTTGCCAGAGCAGCTATGTTCTTAATTAAAATACCTTTCCACACTCCTCCTTTTTTCCCTTACTCCTTCTCTCCCTCCCCTCCTATTCCATCCCTGCATTCTCTCTGCAGTTCTGGGGGCTGACACCCACGACCTTTGGCAATGTTTCTTCAGGGCAATGTTTCTTCGTGGGAGCTTAGACCATGAGGCACAGCAGTGGCATCTGTTTGGTCTCTTGTGTGGTTCTCATCTTCCCCACCACAGGGTCATATGCGAAGTCATCATAATGATTAGAAACAGAAGCATAACTTAACCAGTGACAGTGCAGAACAAAATCCTGTTGACTAATAAATGCACTGGGCTGGGCATGAGTTAGAATCCCCAGGATCCCTGTTTAAAACCAGCAAACAAACAAACAAAAACAGATATCAGCACTATTCAAGGGTAGGCAGGCGGGGGGGGGGGGGCAGGAAGTTTGCCGGATGTTCTGGCTGCAATCCTAGCTCCAGTGTCCTAAACAACCCAGTCTCAAGTGAATAAGGTAAGAGTGATAGAGCAGGCATCCAGTGTCCTCCTTTGGCCTCCATATGCAGGTGTGTATGCACAATTAGATATACTACATACACACACACACACACACACACACACACACACACACACACACGGACACACAGACACAGACGCAGCAACAAAAGAAGAATCCAAGGTGGTATTTAAGAGATGAAGCTTATCTCTATAGAGTGGGAGTTATATACTTATCGAGCATACTAATTAAGAAAAGAGGAAATGGAGATACAAGGCCAAAAATGTGAATAAGGTGCCCACAGCTACCGTGTGATATATAAATCTAGAAGATGCCATTTGCCTTGAATGCTTTTTAGTGACAGCCTGTTTCCTGATGCATAGTGAGAACTTGGTTGGGGCAAATGCACCAACTGTTTTCAATCTATTTCTACTGAGAGAAGCTTACTGAGAAACTCCCTCGCAGGCTGGCAGACCCTGATTCTGTTCTCCTGAAGCCAAAGCATGGGGTCAATACCTGAAACAATTCCTGGGGAGATGAGAATAGATGTTGCTTCAGAGCAAGAAGCTGACAGCAGACCGAAAGAAGGATAACGCCTCTGTCCGGTTTGGTCAACCAGAGAGTTTGGGGGTTACTGACAGGAATATGAGGGGCTACTTATAGTAGGAGAAGTGACTCAAAGGCAGGCACATCACCAAGGCCCACCCCAGCATAGGCAATGGCTCAGGGAAGCTGGAACTGTTTTATGTAGGAGGAAATTGCTTTACACTAATGGGATAAAAACAGAAACCAAGCATGGAAACAAACCTCAGCAAACTACAGCTCATTGACCACAGCCCAGGTCACTCCATATCTTCATAGCCTTTGAACTAAGAGTGGTTTTCCTTTTTTTTTTTAAGTTTGAAAAAAAAACTATGAAAATAATTAAATTTTGACACATCAAAATTATATGAAAATTCATATTTGTTTCTGTGAATAGTTTTATTGGAACACAGCCACGCTTGTTAATTTGCATATTATCTATGGCAGCTTTCCTGACAGCCAAGGTAATTGCAACAGGGACCAGATGGCTCACAAACAGAAACTATTTCTTAGCCTATCTTTTTTCGGAAAAAAAAAAAAATAAAGCCTTGCCAATTTCTAATGCAAACAAATGTTGAAATGAAATACAATTTCACTCCCTGATCTAAAGAAAATAAAAGAGACCTACAGGGTTGAGAATGATTGTAGCTGAGAGAAGCTATGTGACTAAAGTGGTCTGGCAAGGCGCCTCTCTGTAAGTGGCATTCCTTGGAGAACTATTAAGTAGATGCCAGATGGTAGTGTAATATGTTGAATAAAGGCATGAAAAAGATCTTGAGGCACCATAGAGAAAGCCCAGGGTCTCAATAAATATGACTGACCCAAGGCTAGGACAACAGTCGCTTCGTTTCAATACCCCTGTAAATATCAAATGCGTTATTAGCAGTAAGTCTGAGCTCTTCCTTTGTCTTCAATCCTTCCTGGAGTTTTCTATCAGATTGGGCCAATATCTTTGGTGTTGCTGGCCCATGGCTGCCTCGTTGACATAGGCAATTTCCACATACTCATTCACTTAGTGTGTGCGTGTGTGTGTGTGTGTGTGTGTGTGTGTGTGTGCGCGCTCACAGGATAAAAGCTGGAACTATAAATGTTAGGCGTTTGTTGATCATAATTATCAGAAAATTTATGGATGACTGAATGCATCCACTATTGATCAATATATTAAAGATATTAGAAATTCTGCATACCATCTATAATCCTCGCACTCAGGACATGGAAGCAAGAGGATCAAGAGTTCAGGGACACCCTGGATTACATGGAGAGTTTGAAATCAGCCTGGGCTTCACTTGAGCTGTTAAATGTGTGTATGTATGTGTATACATAGATACATAACATATATGTGGCAACTACAAAGAAATCCTAAAACATACTTAAAGTCAAATAACAGGAGAAGTCTATATGTTTTGGGTACTAGGAAAACACTATTAAATTTTTCCTAAATTGATTTGTGTAGTTGACCCAATCCCATGACACTTAACTAATTTTGAAGGAAGCCGACATGCTTTGTGGCAGGGAAATAATAGTGAACATTCCATAAATTGATTTGTATATTTGATGCACTCTTATGAACATAGCTGTGCTTGGAAGCATACATATGGTAGAAGAATTTGTAAAATAGGGCAAATAAAAGACATTTTATCCCACTGAGCTAGCAAAGCACATTATAAACATAAGGATAATTAGGATGGTATGAAACTGAGCCTGGAAGAGGCAGACCATTGGACGGGAATAACAGGCACAGGAAAATATTCAAATATATGAGGAGACCTGGTATGTCATAAAGGAGACATTTCACACCATATTTAATTATCAGCCCTGGAAAAACTGACAGGCCACCAAGAATAAAAACTGAATTGAATTACTAATACATTTTTCACTAAAATAAATGCCAAATTGATCAAATATTAAAGCACAAAAACCCTGCCATAAGCTTAAAATTTAAGTGAGAAAAACTTCACACGTTACACAGATTTAATGACATTAATGCAGTTCTTATAAACAATATATGAAATTAACCATATAGCAAAGTGATCAGATAATTGACAGGAAAAAATATAAAAATGAATCTATAAACATATGCAATTCATTGATAAAGAATCTAAATCAAAGACAATTGCTTCTTCTTATTATTATTATTATACCCAGAAAATTGCCAGGATGCAAGGTTCTTGCCCATGATGCAGAAGCTGCCAGTGGGCGTGCTGACTCTCTGCTAGGAGGAACAGGTTTCATTCTTTTCAATAGTACTTGGTGACGAATGTGGTAACTGTTAAAGGTACATCACTTTAGTCAAGGAATTCCAACTCTAGAAAATATTCTGAAGTACTAAACATTGATTTATAAGCAATGGTGCTCATTCTAAAGAAACTAAGTTATTTATCAACAAAAGTATTGAATCAATCATATATAGTTTTACAATGCAATCCCTTAAAATGAATAAAAATGATGTATATTCAAACGCAGTAATGATATCCATTTGGAAATGTTACAATAATTACTTCTAGAAATGTAACAGAATTAAGACAGAAAATGCATGCACTGTAAAATGCAGTAAAATGTTATTGGCAATTATCACTCCTTAATCAGATTATTGTTGAGTTCTAGGCAACATTTGTTTTCTTTCTTAGCATGGCTTTTTTTTTGATGACAACTTTCGAATAAGAAATCTAGATAACAACCAGAAGAAAACTATTTTCATTTCTACAATAAAATGTTAATTGATGTGAAATAAATATATTTTGAAATAATCTCTGTCTCTTTTAGATCTAGCTCCTGGAGGTTCTGATGATTGGATCTATGATTTGGGTATCAAATATTCGTTTACGATTGAACTTCGAGATACAGGCAGATATGGATTCTTGCTGCCTGAGAGATACATCAAACCCACTTGTGCAGAAGCTTTGGCTGCAGTCTCTAAAATAGCTTGGCATGTCATCAGGAACAGTTAACGCCCTTACCTCTGTTCTCATTATTTTTATTGTATTGATTTCAGCTACACTAAATTGTTGCACTATCCTCTAAGTTTAATCAGTTTCCTTGGTTTTGTTGAGGAATAAAAAGCACACTACTTTGAGCTTAATAGTGACAATGGCTCCCGTGTATTTTAACCTTTTTATTTTATTTTATTCTAAGAGGTTAGCTACTGGTCTCACCCCACCGCCCCTTAATTTATGGTGAACAGCTATCTTAAGCAGTTTTAAGATGTATTGTGTGTGTGTTGTGGAGCGTGAGTTTAAGCACTAGGTTTATGCCGGACTCCATCAGAGGCCAGAAGAAAGCAGGAACCGCTCTTACTGAAGGTTACAGAAGGTGGTTAGCAGTCACGTGGGTGCTCGGACCCAAACCTGGCCTCTGAAAGTTAGCAGCAACCGCTCTTAACCGCTTAGAGCCATCTCTCCAGCTCCTCTTAAGCAATCTTTACACTAAATTTACGGAGATCATTGGATCCAGGTAGTAAAAGCAAAGGCACTCTGAAGCATCTCAAGGATTCGCACTCCAAAATTTCAGTCTCTCTCTGCCTGTGTTCTTGAAAACGCAATCGGTGCACAACTTTTGCTCCCGCGACAGGCCCAGGCGGGGCATGGGCGATGGTCAAATTCTGCAGCTCAGAAGCACGCCAGGCTGGTGGTTTCTGCCGTAACAGAGTAGCACTCTATGCAATGGAAAAACAGTTAAAGCGAGAACCTCAGTTGATCGAGAATTTCAGTTCTCCCATGTTGACTCCCGGCTTCCCTAGCCCTCAGTAAACAGAAGACCGCAGGAACACACGCTGCATGCCCACGTGACGCGGGGGGCGGAGAGGGGCGTGTCCGGGGCGGGGCTTACTCGTGACGACTAATCTGGGAGCCGGAAGCTGCCTGACCTGCGGAGGAGTAGGGCAAACTCGCGACTTCCGTCGGCTTTTAGATGCTGCCTACATAGCGGCCTAGTGGAGTTGCGGTTTTAGCGCGTTGCTCTGCAGCGGCCCCTGTGCGTCTCTTCTCGCGTCCGGAGCTCTCTGGAGCTTGGCGAAGATCCAGGCGGCTCCGCTGCTCCCTGTTCCCGGCGTCCGCCCGCTTGAGGAGGGCCGGCCCCTGGGAGCCGCGCGTGCACGTCCTCTTCGTAGTCCTCCCGGGGCCGGGCGCGGGGACAGCCGGAGCTGAGGCGTCAGGGACGTCCTGAAGGCTGCGCTTACTAAGGGTGCTTGGAGAAGAGGTAAGCGTTCGGGGTGCTGATGGGAAGAGGCGTTGGACCGGGCTCGGATGGGAGTCCTACGCTGTGGCCTCCGTCCTCTCTCGGCTTGTGCTACTTGCGATTCTGAACGCAGTTTGAGCATCCCACTCTTAACTGTGCAGTGGCTCTCAGTGTTAGATCTGTCTGTTGTTCTAGTTGTGATTCTGGAGTTTGTGTCAGGAAGCAGGCGGACTCGGATACCTTTGTGTGGTGGTCGCATTTGTGTGTGGTGAAAGAGTGCAGCAGTGTTGGATTTAGAGTTACCTTCTTCAAGTATTCCAGATCTATTGAAGAGAGAAGAGTCCTACTTTTGATTGTTCCCGGTCTTGCTTATTTCCCGGCTGTGGTAAATACTATTGGGAGTGTAGGAAGTACTATTTAATCTTTATACTCGCAGGCAACGGGAAGGTGAAAGGAAAGGAGAAGGTGTATCTGACAGTATCACTTTCTAAGCAGGTTAACATTTACGAGGCTGGAAAAGTATTTAGAGTTGAAAATACTTGGATGATATTGGTAGGATCTTGTTTGTGAAAGGCAGTATCTTAAATTAATTAGTTTTCTTAGGAGTCTTCAGATAATTTGAACTTTGAGAGTTATGGGTGTGCATAGTCTCTCTTGGTTTGTGAATTTTTAAAGAAGTAGTTTGAAAAGGTTGGAACCTTAAGTTTGGCATTTAAGGGTTTAAAAGTCTGTAGTGTGTTTGCTTAGTTAGTCCAGATGACTATGCGGTTCTGCCTATATGTTTAGTTTTGCTATGTAATATTTAACATTACTAGCTTTAGAACCCAAACAACAATATTTTGCAACACAAACGTATACATTTTCAAATAACTTCCAACTTCTTAGTTGGTTAGATTATATCAGATGACAGTTTCATCTGGAGACTTAGCCAGTTGATGTAGGCATGTCGCAATCTGTATGCAAACGGTTGTGCCCTGAAACTCGAGTTTCAGGGTGAGCGTCTAGTAGGATGTAGTTGATATCTACCCATAGGGGGTGACTCAGATACCCAAATGTGCAGAAACTCAAATTCTTTCTAGAAAATGATGTAGTCTTTGAACATGCCCACTTTATATTCCTTCAATTATCTCTAGACTTCTAATATATAATATGATGTAAATCCTACCTAAGTACTTTTATGCTAAATTGTTTAGAAATACTGTAAATACGGTTTGTACACATTCAGTGTAGTTTTGGTTTTTGGGAGTTTTGTTTTGTGTTGTTTTTTTGTTTTTGTTTTTCTTGTGGATATTTTCAATCCAGGGATACGGCTTCTCTATTTGCTTTCTGTTTATTGATGGTTTGGAGTGAGCACTACTTTGAGTATGTTCTCTGTTCTCGGAAGGCCACACCACTCTGAACACACCTGATCTCAGAAGCTCATCAGGATTGGGCTTGATTAATATCTGTATTGGAGATGTACACACTTAACTCAGTTTAATGTCTGTGATGTAAATTTAAAATACTAAAGCACAGTATAACTTATATATCATTACATTTTATTAAGTCATTAGTGTTAATTTACACTGTATTAAGCATAAATTTTGAATTTAAACCTTGGTCATTTTCTCAAGATACCATATATTATATGTATTACATGTATACAGTATGTATTATATCATATATATACATATATATATATGTATACATATATATGTGTGTGTGTGTGTGTGTGTGTGTGTATTTAACTTAACAGGATTTGAATCCAAAATATACCTGGTTTTAAACGTTTAATATAAGAGAATTCACAATTAGCATGTTTTTTATTAACAAAAATTTAACAGGCCTTGAAAGTAACTACTTATTCAAGAAGAGCCACCTCTATCATGCTCCTTTCTCAGCCAGGTTTATGGTGTGCAACTCAGAGTATATTGTTCCCTGAAGAAGGGGAGCAGTTCTTATACTTGAGATACATTTTCTCTTAATAGGCTCAGCATTAGTGCCCCTGAATTTGTATTTTCTTTTTTTTTTTTAATTGAAAGGAGATGATGAAAGTTCCAAATATTTATTACACTCCAAAAGAGAATAGATAAAGGAAAAAAACTGCATAGTCATTTGGTTTTGATAACTCTTGTATTTGAGAAAGATGGATGAAACAGGTGGTGATAGCCTTAACCAAAGAATAATTTGAATACCAAATGGAGTAACATCTTCAGACAAGAGTTAGTTTACTAATAAGTGGTTGGTTTATGGGTCTCTGATTGGAAAGACATTGGCATCTACAATTCTGGTTCTTTGTGTCTGATAATTTCTCTTCCACTTTGAAATACTCTTATCTGTCTCATTAATGGTTTTTGTCCTTTAATCAAATTTAAACTCTACTCTTCTGTAGTATTCATCTTTCTTTGTGAACCAAGCATTTAGGATGGAAATTTTTGAGCTTTCAAAACATCAGTTGATTACATGGTTTTGAGTTACATGGTTTAGTATATGAGACAGAATTTCTTTTTGGTGTATTGCAGATTATATATTTATTTTCCTACAAATGAGATTTTAAATTATATTATCTTCTGTGCAAACAGAACGCATTTATTCGTGCAAAGTTATCACTGTGTGATTACTAATGTTGAGGATAATGTCATATTGCGAATTACTAGTAGAAGTTCTTAGGTATTAATCAACTGTATAACTGTAATGAAATTCCTTATACGGGATACATAGGAAGAAAAGAAAGCTTATTTTGACTTATGGCTGTAGAAATTTATGTCCAATGTTGGATCCATTGCTTTGGAGTCTTGGGTGGGTAGCACAAACCACAAATGAAGTTTGAGAGAGAGAGAGACGAAGAGATTAGTTTTACAATCCCTTTGCCTCATGATGCAAGGATTTCCTATTATGCCTTACCTCTGAAAAGGTCCACAGCACCTCCTGCTACCACCACCCTGAGGACCAAGGCTTTACTAACAGTCTTTGAAGGGGGGGAAGCATTCATCTAAACCTTAGCAAATGATTAGAAGTGCTCATTCCAGAACCATTATTCCAGAATCTAAGAAGCTGAAGCAGGAAGATTCATTTTAGATGGATGTCTTTAATTCTAAATTTTACCTTTTGTGCCTGATGTTATAGTCCTCTCTCTAATCTAGACCTGTTAACAAAATACAGTGTAATTGTAGGGCAAAATCCAGCACTGTATGATTCTAAGGCAAAAGGATACATCTTTAATTTCATTGTATTTCCCCTTAATTTGGAAGGCTGAGTAGTAGTTGGGAAATCGCTTTTTTTTTTTTTTTTAATTTTACAACTTGTTTATTTTATTTTTGTTTAATGTATATGACTGTTTTGTCTGGATGTATGTATGTGCACCACATGTGTGCCTGGTGCCTGAGGAGGCCACAAGAGGGTGTTGGATCTCCTGGAACTGGAGTTATGGTTGGTTGTGAGCTACCATGTGGGTGTTGGAGTTGAACGATGGTCCTCTACAAGAGCAACAAGGGCTTTTAACTGCCAAGCCAACTCTGCAGCCCCTGCAGGTGAATCTTGTCATTCTTCATGCCATCTGTAAAAGCAGTGTTTGTATGGGAAGTAGCTTTTCACTGGTAAGAGAGTACAAGACTGGATGTGGCTTCGGAGTTGGGATCTGTAGGTCTTCCTTCACTTGGTGTAACATTCCAGTGGGCTCTAGGCATCTAGGATCGGAGAGAAGCTGGGAAGCTGTGCATTGCAGCAGGAGGTCAGGGAGGAGAACAGTGATGTCTAAATGGAATGACAGCGGTAAAGAAATAGGAGAGCAAGGCAAACTGGGGTCCTTTAGAAGACCAAGGAAGGAGATGGCGGATGATCAGTACTTCAGCTATAGGAATAAATAGTGTTCTAGTCAGGGTTCTCTATAGCAGTGCTTCTCAACCTTCCTAATGCTGTGGCCCTTTAATAAAGTGACCACCTAATCATAAAATTCTTTTGCACTTCATAACTATAATTTTGCTACCATTATGAATCATAGTGTAAATGTCTGATATGCTGGCTATCTGATATGCAACCCCTCTTAGAGTTGAGAACTACTGCTATAGAGTAACAATGGATAGAATCTAGGCTGTAGTCCAGCTTGTCCAACAATGACTGTCCAGTGGAAAGTCCAAGAAGTCAGTGGTCGTTCAGTGCACAAGGCTGCATGTCTCAGCTGGTCTTCAGTATACATCAGAATCCTGAGGAAGTAGGAGAAGCAAGAGTGAGAACCGGCAGGCAAAGAACATACACTTCCTTTTTGTCCTTTATATAAGCTGTCACAAGAAGGTGTGGTCCAGATTTAAGGTAGATCTTCCTACCTCAAAACATCTGGATTTAGGATAGGTCTTCCCACTTATAAAATTCAATCAAAGAAAATTTCACACTGGTGTACCGAACCTCTTGAGTTTTACTTAATCCCAGATATAGTCAAGTTGACAAACAAGAACATCACAAATAGCTTGTTGCACTGGTGGAATTTGTTAGTCACATCAAGGATAGAAAAACTGAGAGAACTAACCTATTTTCACTGGTAGTAATTGTAGAGGGGAAAATGTAAAGTTAGTTTTCTGGAGGCAGTATTGTAAGATGAGACCATCTGCCTAGGAGGGAAAAGATTTGCATTCTTTTTAGGTTCTGAATAGCTAGTTCATAGGGGAACTTAGAATCTGTTCAGTTTTAGTGATTTTGTTAAATGTTTGAGGATCATGATGTGTACGTATATATTGATTGATATATTTTAGTGGAACTTTTAAGGTACATTTTTACCTTCAAACTTTTCCAGTTTTGAATGTGTGTGTGTGTAGTTTTTTGTTGGTTTTTGTTTTTGGTTTTGGTTTTTTGGTTTTTTAAGACAAGATCTCTCTTTGTAGCCCTGACTGTTCTAGAACTCACTCTGCAGACTAGGCTGGCCTTAGAGCTGCTGGCCTGTCCCTCCCAAGGGCTAGGAATAAAGGTATGCACCAAC
The DNA here is from genome assembly GCA_019843815.1 of Montemys delectorum. Taxonomy (NCBI): domain Eukaryota; kingdom Metazoa; phylum Chordata; class Mammalia; order Rodentia; family Muridae; genus Montemys; species Montemys delectorum. The sequence goes on from JADRCD010208896.1 coordinate 43,485, forward strand.
AGGCTCAGCTAGCATACTTCTTACTGCCTTCTACATAGATAGAAGTTGTCCATTTCTAGGTGTTTTTCTCAGTTAATCAAAACTTTTGTTTTCTAGGTCTTTTTCTGCACCACTTCTCTAATTTTTCAGTTCTTTCATGTTCTGTTCCACAATCAACTAGATATATGGGCTACTGTGTCTTCCTCTGCACATTTATGTTTGGGCTGAGGATGCATTTGAGAGAAATTAAAGATACACATTATACTGATGTTAATTTATATTTGGCTCATTTACTCTCTTGGAGAATGGCTTGTACAACTGATTTTACTCATGTATGTGATATTCTACACTGTTTAAGATATCTAATTACTTCAGAGTTATTTCCCAACTTCTATTGTATTAAAAGAATGGTTACATTTTATGTTAAAGAGTTAGTAATATAATATATAAACTTCCCAGTTAAATCCACCTTGATTTGCTATTTTTTTCACTTGTCAAACTTTTTTCTAACTTTTGAATGTATCAGAATGTGACTTAAATGACCTAATTAAGTGAAATATTTTTATAATACTATTGAATTTTTGGCTTTACTTTTATATTCCAGGATATTTTATCTGTTTTCTTTTTTGTTGTTGTTGTTTTCAAAACAAGATTATACTGTTAATCCTAGGCTGATCTTGAACTCACTGTGTAATCCAGGCTGTCCTGAATTTACAGTCCTCTTGCCTTACTCTTCTGAGTGCCAGGTTTACAGGCATGCCCTATCACACACTCAGCTGGTACTGGTGTGATTTCCTGTCCAGTAATATATATTTATTTTGAAATATTAAAGATCGTCTGTGATCTTTATAAAGACACGTTCTGATGCTGGGGAATGTAGCTTAGTAGAGAATGTAGGGAAGCCCTGTGTTCAATGCCTAGTACTGCATACAAATTCAGGCATGGATTCTGGAATTGCAGAAGTCAATGGAGGCAGAAGGATAGGAAGTTCAAGATCATCCTTTGCTGTGTATTGAATTTGAGGCCAAAGTGGGATACATGAGATCTTGACTCAAACACACACAGGCACATAGGCACACAGGCACACAGGCACACATGATTAGTTGTATACCAAATACAACTTACCTTTTTTCTTTTTTTTTAAAACTGCCAGGGCTCTTTCAAATCACTTGACAATTAGGTGATATAAAGTGTCATGTAGTTAGCTCCTTTGTTTTTGCCCACAGGAGTATTTTCCTTAAGTAAATCAGTACTGTTAGTTATTTCTTGGTCTGAAATTTGTTTTCTTTCTTTTTTTTTTTTTTTTTCTTTTTTTTTTCGTTTTTCTAGACAGGTTTTTTCTCTGTATAGCCCTGGCTGTCCTGGAACTCACTCTGTAGTTCAGGCTGGCCTCAAACTCAGAAATCCACCTGCCTCTGCCTCTCAAGTGCTGAGATTAAAGGCGTGCGCCACCACTGCCCTGAATGTGCTGTCACCTGAATTTTCACTTTCAATTAAATAATTAGATTAGTTTTCTGATTATAGTTCTAGTTTTTGAATGTGTTGTTTAGTATTTATATACTGTTGCCATTTGATTTTTTTTTTCCAATACCTTTAGCACCTTTGACTTTCATCAGCATGTGTTAGATTATAGAAATACCTTGGACAGTTTTGGTCTCAAGATTACTGAAAAATTAATATTTTTAATCAGATTGCCTTTCTAGGACCTCTGTAGTAAAGAATTTTTAAGTAATGTCTACTTTTCTTCTATACTGTTTTGTTTTGCTTTGTTTTACTTTTGATTTTCTTCCAGACATGATTAGGCTATGAACTAGAGGTCCTCCTGCCTCAGCTTCCTGAGGACAGGGATTACTGACATGTAGTAGCACATGGACTCAGACAATTCCATACCCATTTAAAACAGTACTTCTGTATCAAGAGCTGGCTCTCCCTTCAGTTAGGATTTCACCTACCTATTCCCCCATGTTCTTTGACTTACATATCTTTTGTAGTTAACCAGTTGTTAGGCAAGCAGTGTTCTCCTAAAGGACAGGCCTACTAAATTTTACAACACTTTTAAGTGTTTAAGTAACATTTGAAGTTGAATGTCCAGTGTGAAGGAGGTCCAGGTCAACCAATAGGTTCCAGAGTTGTTGCAGACATGTTGAAGGCAGGCACCATCTTTGTTTATTGGTGTCTTCTTTCAGTATCTTTCTGTCCTACCCCCAACCCCACCTCTGCCTCAAGGGAACAAATATCTCCATTTTAAGTTTTACTTATAGCTTTGTCTGTTTGGAGTTTTAGGCTCAGGTGTGTAAAATTGAAAGATTTTACAGTTTTAACTCTCTTTTTTTTGGTTGAAGTAGTTCAAAATGTCAAAAATTAGGAGAAAGGTCACAGTGGAAAATACCAAGACCATATCTGAGAGTACATCACGAAGACCTAGTGTATTTGAGAGACTTGGACCCAGCACTGGAAGCACAACAGAGGTGAGTTGTTGCTACTGTGGGTCAAGGCACTTACTGGAAGGAACTAGGAGTGTGGATCAGTGGCAGAGCCCTCCTTACCTAGCATGTACGAAGAGGTCCTAGCCTTGATCCAGTGTACTGAGGGAAACATTTAAAATACTATTATTAGAGTACTGATTGCTATTATAAAGGAAAATGTGTTTTGTCATGGATTTGGCTTAGCAAATTTTATTTTATAAAAGGAAATTAAAGGAGGGGTTAAGGTTTGCAAAGTTCTTATTATGTAATATTTTTGTATGTTCAACATATACAATGTATTTTGATCATATTAATACCCCATTCCAGGAACTACTCTCTGCCTAAAAACACACACACCTTCCTGTGGTTTCTCATTCCCTTATGGTATTATTATTATTATTGTTATTGTTATTATTATTATTATTATTATTATTATTATTATTATTATTATTGGAGTAGCATATGCTTAGCTGGCATATGGGTCAATCTGATTTGATTTTGCCCTGGTACCATCTTTTCTCCAGACATTTACATAGTAATATTTGCCTCATAGACACAGTGCCGTAACTGGCTGAAGACTGGCAGCTGTCTCTATGGAAACACATGTAGGTTCATACATGGCCCTTCACCTCGTGGCAAAGGTTACAGCAGCAACTACAGAAGGTAAACTGAGAACTCAAATATTTTCTATAATATTAAAAACCAACTTTTGCAATTCAGTGTAAAAATATGAAATAAAACCATGTATTTGGTCAGATTTTCTGTTTTGGGATAGTCTTCTTAAAAGTCATAGATTAGTAAGATCTTTTGGTTGTTACTGTTAAGACTAATAAAACTTTAGCTTTAAAGTGTATGTGTTTACATGCTTTGGTAGTAGATCCATTTTTCAATGTGTATATTCAAATCGGTGAACATCTGTGGAGAGACTGCGTCTGGGGAAGAACAACCCTAAAAAGCTCCCTACCTGACACAGCCCCAGTTGTGTATTAAATTGCTGCTTAGGCAGAACTCAGAGCTGTGAGATTTACTTTTAGTAAACGTTTATTCGCTCTTAATGCAGTAAAATTTAAATAAGGTTTAATTGTAATTTTCTATAGGCATTTTAAATTCATATCTTATACAAGCTTTGTTATAAAATCTACTTGCCAAACCTCTTAGGGCACTGTGTTAATATAAGTGAGAGGCCAGTGGTTAAGATCCCTGGCGGCTTTTCTAGAAGACCTGGGTTTAGTTCCCAGCACCCACATGGTAGCTAACAGTCATCTGTAACTCCAGTCCTGGGGGATCCAATGTTATTTTCTGGCTTCAGGCACGAGTCATGTACATGATGCACAGTCATGCAGAAAAAAAAATACCCATACACATAAAGCAAACAAATAATTTAAAAAATTTAAGTAAACATTTCCCCTGCAGAATATCATTTTGCCTTTGATAGAAACTTGGCTGTACTTAATTTGCACAATGAAGATCGTTTTAGTATTCCCTTTATCTCCTATGATGATTTTATAATAATTTTTAAAGTTAACATGCGTAATTTTTTACAGAAATAATTTAATTGGTAAACAAAGAATTTATGTAGTCCTGAAATTATGTGTGCTGATTGCTTTGACTGCATCAATAGTCGGAAAACTGAATGTGGAAGTTAGTGATTGGAGAATTTTAAGTGTGTGTGTGTGTGTGTGTGTGTGTGTGTGTGCGCGCGCGCGCGCGCGC